>CM022670.1:21926420-21993920 GCA_012295275.1 Chrysomallon squamiferum
TGAAATACATAGCGATATTTTGTAAAAACATTTATTTCTATCTGTCTGACTTGTGTATAATATTTACATTGATAGACCAAATGTAATGATCTGAAAATTAATATAACATAAATTTCGTATAGACTACGTTGAATTAATTAATTTATTTATTTATTTATATATTTACATTTATATTTTTATCATTACTGAAATTAGTTGTTATTGTATTAGCATTACATAAATCAAAAAACAGGCTTTTGTTAACTAGACAGAAAGATGATCTGCACTTAATAAATATCATTTATAAGATAATTACAGTTACATTTTAACAAGACATTACGGATTTTTACCTTGGTAAATGTAACATGAGGAAGTATTGTTTGGAATCTTCTAATGTTGTTGAAGATTTCAACTTCTGTGTCGAGTTTAGTACCAAACAGAATGTTGTTTGCTATACACAGCTTTATTGCGTTCTTAGCTTCACGTTCTCTGAAAGAAGCAAGCAAAATAAATAAATAAACAAATAAAAATAATCACATGGATACAGATATAGGCATCAGCATTTTTCTTAAAATATATTAAACAATGAAACAGTACAGAAACTAACACCTACCTGTATACAAAAGTGACAGGATGAAACTTCTCTTTTTGCTGTAATTTTTCACAGATTGTTGTCAGACAGGTTATCAGTGTTACAGAATCAGCGGTTGGCAGCCATCCCTATATAAAGTAATGTTGTATCTCTCGTTTTTCTTTGTCACCCTGAGAATTTAAAACGACAAATAAAATAAACAACGAAAAATAAACACTATTTTATGGGTTTTTCATTCAACAGTATTTAGGAATTTCTCAGTCTGATAGGGATAATACACAAAACTGTGTTGATGTATGTTTAAGATAGATTATTTAAAACATTTACATAATATATGAACAATATTTACGTTTGTTTGCTGTTGATAATAAAGACTATATATGTGAGTCTGATATCAAATTTACATGTGTCTGTCGTACACGATAAACAATATAATAAAACCTTTCTGACATTGATAATAAACAATATTTTTGTTTATTAAATGTATATATCAGAACTGTTTGAATGTACCTGATACAGATGTTAACAACATTTACGTGTGTCTGATACAGCTGGTAAACAATGTTTACCTCTGTCTGATGTAGAGAATAGACAGTATTTACGTCTGTCTAATATAAATAGTAAAACAATATTAATGTATATTTAAATAAAATTTACGTCTCCTTGATGTAGAGAGTAAATAATATTTACGTCTGTCTGATGCAGAGTAAACAATATTTATTTGTGTCTCATGGAAATAGTAAACAATATTTACGTCTGTTTAATATAAACAGTAAAACAATATTAACGTATATTTGATGAAGATACTAAATATTTACGTGTGCCTCGACTTGCAGTGTGTTTTCCATTATCTCGTGTGTCACTGAAGTCTGGTGAAGAGATGTCACTGTGACTTTTCCATGTTTTACTGATTCGTTCTTTGAAGGAATCAAGCCTACGCCAGTCTGAAAATGCAGATTTTTAATATTACATACAAGTGATAATAATATAAATAAAACTGAATAATGTATAAGAAATGTCCAATATTACATTCAGAAACAGAATTAAGATTCACAATTGATTTATAATATTACCTAGAAATAACAAAGAAAAAAAAAAACGTTTTATATAAATTACTAAGTGTGTAGCAGAGACAAATGAAACTTATAGTGTTTGAGACTATGAAATGAAAAACGCTCTGCTTACCTCATTATCAAAGGTAATGACGGTGTACGAATCATTTTCTAACACAAGCTTCCAGAAACTTTCTCCAGTGTCTTTCACACGCGGTATCAGCAAATAGCCTTGTTTAGATACTTTAGACTAAAAATAAAAAAATAAAACATTTTTTATTAAAGATTTGCCGTTTAGACTGACTGGCTACTTTTTTTAGATGTTTTTGTCCACAAACAGTGATATTTATTCTTTTCTGTTTCTTTATATATTTTCTTTCCTACATATTAACTTTTCATACCCTATCTCCAAATCATGTTTGACGTCTAACTATAGTTACAGTATCCTTTACAGTTTTTAAACTGTTGTTTCATTACTCAATTTATCTTAGCATTGACGATCTACCTTTTCATTTTACTTCCACCCATCCAAACATCTACCATTTGCTTTCTGCTTGCGTCATTTAATTCTGGATTGCATTATACATTCTTGTATCCACTAATCATTCATTAGAGTTAACACTTACCATAGTTTTACCTTAACCATTACGTGACAAAAATGCCAAAATGTTTACATCGAACTTCATGAATCAAAATAGAGTAATTCTCAGTTTAGTAATAATCAATTTAGTAATACACTGAGAGAAAACTCACAGGCAGACAGAGGGCGTAAAAATGTTGTCTTCCATCAATCCACACCTTGTTCCTGTCCGCAGTCTCTGTGAAATAAATGAATTAATACAATCTTTACTTATAATTTTATGTTCTGAAATACTGGCCTGTATCAGGTAGTTAACAAGAAAATCACAATTACTATTATTATTACTGCCATTACTTTTCTTTTTCTTCTTCTTCTTCAATTTTATTATTATTATTATTATTATTATTGTTATTATTATTATTATTATTAGTATTATTATTATTATTGTTGTTGTTGTTGTTGTTGTTGTTGTTTTTGTTGTTGTTGTCGTTATTGTTATAATTATTATAAAATGTACCTGTGTTCTCAGTTTTATCTGGTGTCGCCGTTTTCTGAAAGAATATAAATAGCATGAAATGGTAATACCAAATTATACTCTAAAGTTATTTTATTTAATAATGTTCAGTTCGTACACATACAGAAAGTAACATAGACATAAAACATTCATAATGACAGATGTGTTTATAACGCATTTCATATTTTGTATTATCTAATCGAAACAATGTTTTATAGTATATGATGTAGTATCCAAAAGGTCACAAGTTTGTAAAATTAAACTATTTGTTTGATACCAATATATTTTATAAAGTGTTACAAAGTAAATTTATTTACGAAGAATATCGAAAAAAGTACTTTGTTTACTATTGACAAATCTCTCTAAACCATTAATATCCATATATGTCGCTTTACTGTTGTTTCTGTCTTTATTTAATGAATCAGAGGTATTCGAAACAATATTTTATTTGAATTAATATTACTAAGGATCTACTTGGTTAATTCCTTTCTTTCTCACGATTAAAGGAATTATAATTATATAATAACGAAGTAATTTATTCTGTACTTACTAGAGCTAGTTCGTCCACAGTTTTCTTTCCCATGACGAGAGAAGTTTTCTGTTGCTGATATTTAAGATAAAACTCTGCGTTGTCCATGCTTGTGTCACCGTACGTGGCCATCTCAAGTAGAGCGACAAACAACATTTCATACTGCTCCTGTAATTAATTTATAACAGTAATAAGTTTACCTTTTTTAAAGTGGTTATATATCGCTAACTTTGCCTAGTTAATATAGAAATAAGTTTAACTTTACCTCGGTTTGAACTAGACCTTTACGCTGATCTCTCAGTCGAGTGATGACCTTGAAGACATCGACTTTTCCTGTAGCCTCCATCTCGTCCAATAGAATGTCCAGGGCAATGAACGTTCCAGTTCGTCCAACTCCAGCACTGAAATCATGTAATTGTTAGTATTCATAACTTACGAAATATCAAATATCTTCATTTTAAAGATAACATTAATATAAAC
This sequence comes from Chrysomallon squamiferum, assembly GCA_012295275.1. Taxonomy (NCBI): domain Eukaryota; kingdom Metazoa; phylum Mollusca; class Gastropoda; order Neomphalida; family Peltospiridae; genus Chrysomallon; species Chrysomallon squamiferum. The sequence goes on from CM022670.1 coordinate 21,930,147, forward strand.
GTCTTTAATGGTTTACATATAATTAATAGAAGTAATCTACCTGCAGTGTACAAGAACAGGACCAGGAAGTGTTGGTTTTGACTTTCGCACTTGATACAGAAATTCTGTGAAGTCATAAACATTGGGGATTCCATGATCTGGCCAGGAAATGAAGTGAAACTGCTGAAAGGTTTTAGTTTTTCCAGTCTAAAATGATAAATAAAAGAAAAGATCTCGAAAACAGTTTTATTTAATTATTTATATTTATTACTTTATTACTTTATTTATTTATTTATTTATTTATTTATTTATTTATTTATTTATTTATTTATTTATTTATTTATTTATTTATTTTATAGAACCCCTATATATTGTTATTATGATTTGTAAGTAATGAATGTCTTTCCAATCTGAAATAAATTAATAAGGTTCTTTTCACCTTCATTCCCCCATTCCCAAAAAATAAAATCACCCAGGACTGGTCTAAATATTTGTTAGAATATAATCTACTGAAAATAATAGCAATAACGAACGCATAAATTTATAAACTTAATTGACTCACCTTTCTGTGTGTTACAGACATTTTCCTAATCACAAAGTCACGTTTCTCTAGTTTTTCTGTGACAACAACTGTGAATGGTCCTATAGTCTTCATCTCTTCATCTGACCAATACGCTTCACATTTTACCTTGAAATAATAATAATAATAATAATAATAATAATAATAATAAATAAATAAATAAATAAATAAATAAATAAATAAATAAATAAATAAATAAATAAGTATCGATGGAACTGCACTGTAAGGATTTCAGCTAAATTAAACCGTGAAAGAAAACATCATAAAATCGATGAAAGTAGAAATGGTGTTCATGTTATTATTATTATTATTATTATTATTATTATTATTATTATTAATATTATTTATATTATTCTTATTGTTGTTATTATTATTGTTAGTATTATTATTATTATTATTATTATTATTATTATTATTATTATTTATTTATATATTTATTTATTTATTTATTTTAATGTTTTTAAATGTTTTACTAGAGGCAAGAATAAGACTGGGGAACTAGAGAACTGATTTAGTCATCTTGTGCTCATTTATAAAGAAAGTACCTTGGTGTCTTCCACGAGATTACAAAGCATAATAATTTTACTACATTTCATCTCCCACAACATTCTCAAGAAATCTCTTAATGTCTTCTTGTTTGGAGCTGAAATTAAAATAAAAATCAATTTCATAGCTGATATCGATGATGTGTGGTAAATATATAAAACAATTTTTCGGTAGAACGTAGTTAAAGCCGTATATAAAATAATGGTTTGATTTACCTTGAGCTGCAATAAAATAATCCTTTTCTTCATAAGCCTGCAATAGAAAACATTTTCATTGTGTGACATTACTTAATCATTGATAGTTTTGTAGATATTCATACGTTAACTTTAATACATACATATATACGTACATTTATATATGTGTATGTGTCTGTGTGTGTACAAATGTATATATCTGTGTGCATATATGTATGTAAATTATTTATATTAATAACTGAAATACATATCTGACTATTGTGTTTTAAACACTGAAATGGAATACTCCTCTTTAAGTATGATATTTATACGCCAATGATTTAAATAATGTAATCATATAGTAGTCATTATGGTCGACATATTATAGTTAACAGTGTATATATCATAAAGCCATGAGGTTATGTTGCTAAAAACATTTTTGAAATTATTTGTATGTGAATCAAATATGGTTCATGATTCTGTGTATCATATGGAACTGAAATTAAATAGTTTATAGTAAAATTTATGTACTTCTGATACTAAATAACTGGCTGTATTTACTATTATATTTTGTATTGTAGTTAAGAAACAGCAAAGACTTACATCAACGAGGCTGGCGTTGATATAATCAGAATGTTCTACATCTGGCAGCATCGTTAAAACAACTCGATTCTGGTCATCTTCAAAACACATTACAATCAGAAGTAGTTTGAAGTTTCACCATTAGAGATATCTTATACACAGTGTATATGAAATGTACATTAATGTAATTGACATCACTATCATTTTTATTTAAATAATAATAAAAACGGCTGCCGCATAAAATATTCTCCTGCAACAGTCAACATGAATATTTTAACACTGAAATTCACTCTAAGATGACAACCTGAAAAACTATTTATGAGAAGAAAAAAAAATCTGGAGACATTTCAGACAGAGGAATTTGTGAAATCATAAAAATGTATAAAATGAAAACAATATACTGATTAGCAAAATTATTTCAGTCACGGGCTAATTTCTAATGTCACTGCCAGTGAAATACTAAAAAGATTGTTTTAATACGCTCACTTACATGGATAGTAGCCTTTGAATCGATTCTTTTCTTTGTTTTCTGGCACCTGAGATTCTTTATATGACGATTTGAATCCGTTGTCCAGTTTCTGAAAGTTAAATTAAAAACAAAATTATTATATTCTGACATAACTAGAGAAACATAGCCTCATAATAAAAAATAAAATGGACGTAAAAACCATAACAATAATGAATATTTTAGTGATGGTGATAATGGAGAAAAAGAAGAACAACAACAACAGCAGCAACAACAACAACAATAATAATAATAATAAGAAGAAGAAGAAGAAGAAGAAGAAGATGAATGAATAAGAAGAAAAAGAAGCAAAATAAGAAGAAAAGAAGAAGGAAAAATAGAAAAATTAGAAGAATAGTTGCCACTACAACAACAAAAACAACAACAATAACAGTAATAATAATAATAGAAACAGAAGGAGAAGAAGAGAAAGAAGAAGAAATAGAAAAAAGAATAAAAACAAGAAGAGGGAAACGAAGAGGAAGAAAGGGAATATTTAGAAGATAAGCTTAATTCCACACACCTTGAATTTTGATTCAAATCCTCCTGGTTGTTGTCTGATTCTCTGAATGACTTTGGAAAGTTCACTGACCAGCACTCCACCCTCAGGCAGCTGGACGTCAGAGACGTTGTAGTAAACTGAAGCTGCTGTTTCAACTTCTTGTTCATCTATCTCTTCTACTGGAGAATTAATAGTCAACGTAACTTCACAGTCTTCTTCCTTTTCTCCGTCATCCTCTGTTCCTTCTGGAGACTGTCGAGTTGGTAAATCGACATCAACAAATTCGTAAGGATAATCTATGCCGAACAATTAAAGCAAATAAATTGTTAGATGATATAAATTTTAAATTGAAAGGAAAAAGAAAGAAAGAAAACCAAAAAGTTGAACAGAAAAAAACATCAGCATTTTGAAATAAACAGAAAGAAAGAAAAAGGGGAAAAAGACACAATAAAGAAAATATTTTACTACAGAATTTATCAAGAGGTTAGTAATGTCGAAGATTCTTCTTCTTGCAATTCGTCCAGCCAGAAGTAAAGATGTTATGTTTTCTCCGTATATTCTATATGCAACTGCTTATAAAAAAGTCCTTGCAGTTAGTTGCTAATTAGTTGCCAGTAGTTCATGGAAATATGGAATGTGTTTCCTTTTGTATGAATATCATTTTACAATAAAATATGAGAGGAATCATTTGAGTACAGAAATGTATTTATTTATTTATTTATTTATTTATTTATTTATTTATTTATTTATTTATTTATTTATTTATTTATTTAATTATTGGAGGGTGAAGTGCTTATTCAGCCGACAGATAGTTAAAGTTATTACACAGCTGATTCTTACCAGTCTCATTTCTACTTTTATTCTGTTTCGAATTCCACTTCATTTGATTTGAATCTTCGGTGTTCTCTTTAGTAGACATTCGCCGTCGTCTGAACAGAGAAAAAAAGAAACTTTAAAAATTGTTGTCAGTTTTATGTAAATCATGTTTATAAAATAATATGCATATATTCATAATGTTTCAGAGATCACGAACAATTTGTACTTTGCACACACGCACACACACAAACACACACAGATATATAGATATATATATACATATATATATATATAAATCGCAATGTTTGTATAATTTAGCTATGCACGTTTGTAGGTATATGTGGGTGTGTGTATTTATGATCCAGATAAATTAGCCCCCAAAATATATTTAGTAATTTCTAATTCGTAACAAAGTAAAATAATATGACGCAGATACCTCATTATTACAAATAGAGCAATCACAACTACAGTGACTACAGCAACACCGATTACACTTCCAGCAATTATGAAAGTTTGTTGTTCAGATTCAGAAATCTCTTGAAAAAAAAAAGAGAGAATGTAAGAAAATACAATAAAAATATGGGCGAAATATCATCTTGTCATTAGTAATAAATGTACTACAAAATATATAAGTATGTAACGTCCTAATAGATAATCGTTTAAAATAGATTACGAGATATTCGACTAGACTAAAATACGTAAATGTAAAATGACTTTCACTAAAAGGAAATCTAATTAATTCATATCAATTCATAATAGAAATATATATATATATATATATATAAGTAATAAAAAATAACTTTGATTTGTTAGAGGACAATGAAACTTTAAATCAATAAAATGCCTATATTCGCATTATTTCAAGAAAGCAAAATTATTTACTTTGTATACACAAGTATAATAAAGATAATGATGTTGATGAAGATGATAATAATAATAACGTAGAATTAAGCTATACTAAAGAAATATGCAACGTCATATTTACCACTCGCAAACAGTGAAAACGGGAGTAAAATGAAAATACAGTGATTCTTAAATATTTCAGAGGAAACAATAGTTGAACAAGGTAAAAAATGAAAAAAAAAAGGAAAAAGAAATGAAATGTAAAAAATGATAATAATAACTAACCCAAAACAATAAACAGATGAAGAAACTAAGAAAAACAAATAAAAGATGAAGTTTAGAAAGAAATATAAATAAATAAAATTAATAGAATAAGTAATTCGTTTACATTAAAAATCTCGATATCCAGCTCTTCAGCCATTTTTACATTGTCCTTGTATTGTTTTTACTTTCACCACAAATAAAATTACAATTAGATCCCAATTTTCCAGAGTCTCATTCTGGAAACACTGGAAAAGATCCGTTTCTTATGTAATTTAACATCTATAACACTTTGCACTCTAGCGTAGACCAATCTTTTTATCAGTAAAAACTAAATATAGTCATTTGTTAGAAGAGAAAATAAAATAAAGGTATGAAACTGACATAAATATAACAGAAAACAAAAAATAAAACAAAATTAAAACGAAATAAAAAAATAAAAAGTAAAAGTAAATAAATTAAGAAAATAATAAATAAATAAAGTACTAAGATAAAATGAAAATAAAAACTGAAATCTAGAAATGTACAACCTTCCTTGCATAAAAGTCCTTGGTATCCGTCTTTACAACCTCCTGTACAATTTCCAGAAATAAACTCACACGTTTCTGTTTTACACTGACCACACGTAGAATTACAGTCAAATCCGTATTTTCCAGATCTGCATTCTGAAAATTTACAAAGAGCTAACTTACCCATCAGTTTCATAATTTGTTATTTGTATTAATATATTCACACATACATACATACCTACACCTGTCAGTTATCTATATTTGATTCTTTCAATTTTCTATTATGTTTTCTATTTTCTTTTTGTATCTTTACCAATACTACTACTACTACTACTACTACCGCTACTATTGCTCTTACTACTTCTACTATTACTACTACTACTTCTACTACTAGCACTACTACTACTTATACTACTACTCCTAATACTCATATTATTATTATCATCACTTTTATCTTTATTATTATTTACATTCACTTCAGTGCATGGATCCTTTTAGTTTTTCGTTTTTATTATTACGATTATTATGAATATGATGATGCTGATTACTATTATTATTATTATGATAGTCCTGTAACAATATCGCCATTTACTCTAACTGAATTTAGGACATGTAAAAGTAGAGTACGACTGACTTTGTTTGCACAAGATTCCGTCGTAACCTTCAGTACAACCTCCAGTACAATTTCCAGAGAATCTGTCACATGGCTTGCTTCTACAGTTCCCACATCTAGATTTACAGTTTTTATCATATGATCCTGGACTGCATTCTGCAGTTATTGAAATAGCAACAAAATCAATAAAATAATGAACAATTGTTTAACGTCAAAGCAGTTGATTTTAATATTAAGAATAATTATGTTTCAGGCCTGCTTCTCAGAAAGAGAGACTGCTTCATAACTTTTATATACTTATGATCAGTAAGAATTTAAACTATTATTGTATAATTAAATCATTTCTTCAATCTTTCCACACTGTTTTTAAATGTTGTATTGATAACTCTGTTTCTATGTATTTCAAAGTAAACACTGATCCTGTACCTTTTCTACAGTCTGTTCCATTCCATCCTGCCTTACATCCTGCAATGTCACAGTGTCCTGTCTGTACGTCACAAGTTGAGTTTGTGTTAACACACTGACGTTCTTCACACAACTTGTCACAGTTAGAACCATACTTGACTTTCAGCTCACACGCTAATATAATGTGATGTTATATAAATACCTTGTTACAGATATAATCCTTTTTTTTTAAATATTATTGTTTCGACTGTAACATTGAGTACATGGTGATATTCAACAACATTATGAACCAATAACTATTTATTATTATTATTATTATTATTATTATTATTATTTTTTTTTCTTCATCATATTAATCATTCTTCTGGAGAACAGGAATTTTAAAATAATAATAGTTTAAGCAAATTGCTCACATTAACTCACAATGTATCGTTCAAGTGCATAATGATAAATTATTAACAACTTTATCCAGAAGAAATGTTCATAATATTTATATACTTATGATTTGTAAGAATTTACACTATTATTACATAATAACAATATTTTGTTTGTTCAAAGTTCCAATCTGTTTTTCAATATTGTATTGTTAACTCTGTTTCTATATATTTCAAAGCAAACACTGATCCTGTACCTTCTATACAGTCTGTTCCATTCCATCCTGCCGTACATACTGCAGTGTCACACTTTCCTGTCTTTACATCACAGGATGAATTGGTGTTAACACAGTGACGTTCTTCACACAACTTCTCACAGTTAGAACCATACTTGACGTTCACTTCACACGCTAGTACAATGTAATGTAATGTAATGTAAATACCTCGTCAGACATATAATATTCGTTTATTTTTAGTACTCTGTTTTGAATGTAACATTCAGTATATTATGATATTCTACAACAATCTTTTAAAACAACCAACAACTATTTATTATTACTGTTGTTGTTCTTATTATTAATTATTATTCGTCATCATAATCATCAATATCATCAATATTAATAAATCACCTGGTTGCTTGTGGTGTTTTTATTCCGGAGAAAAACGAATTTTAAAATAATTATAGTTTAATTAAATTGCTCACTTTAACTCACCATATACTTCAACTTCCAGAAAATCTAAAGCTGTACTAGCGCCATTATCATTGTTTTGGTAGACAGTCACGTATCTGGCATTAACATTACACGTGAAATTCACGACACCAGGAATATCAGATCCATTTTTTTTACCAGTAACAGTACCACACAGATGTCCTGTGTTAGATGAATTAACTGCTGTGTTTGTGTAGATTTGTACTCCACGTCTTCGTTTTTTGGCTTTAAAACATAAAATTAGTATATGAAATATAGAGTTTTATGTATCCTAGTATATAACGTAAATTATCTTAAATAAAGCTGCAATGTTCTAAAAAATAAATAAATAAATAAATAAACTTTTTATATCGCGTTTTAATGACCAGCATCAAGTAGTGTCGAAATCTAATTTAAGAATCTAATAAATCACTTTGAAAAAAAAAAAAAAAAAAAAAAAAAAAAACTACAAAAGAGGATAAAATAAAAATCGAAATCGTCTGCTGTCTACATTCCTGTTTAAATACAGTGTCCATTTTCTCTTGAAAATATTCCATTTACTGTCTGTGTATTTGTATAATAATTGTAATCAATCAAGTCCTACTAAATAATACATATACTAAACGACACATGATGTAAATATAAAATGTGCATCAGCGTACTGTATAGTGTGATCTTCCTTCAACTTACTGTAGTTATACTATGAATGTATGTGTGTATGTATGCATGTATGTATATATGTATGTATGTATGTATGTATGTATGTATGTATGTATGTATGCAATTATCCCTGAATATACATGTATGTATTTATGTATGTATATATGTATGCTAAATATGTATTCGTTAAAATGTAGGTATTTTTTTTATTTATGTTTATAAATTTAGAAGACAAACCAAGAACAACTACAATACCAAACATCAACAATAACAAAACAACAACAAGAACAACAACAAGAACAACAACAATAATAATAAGAAGAAAACAACAACAAAAAAAGAAGAAAAAGAAGTATATCATAAAAAATTAAATATGTAAGAAAAATACACATCACCAAAACAAGTTGACTTACTCTCAGTTCTAAAGTATATTTTCACTTCATGAACAAAGTAGAGTTTTCCTAGATCCACTTCCCACCACGTGTACGACTGTCCTATTGCTTGTGCATAAAGTTTAACCCATTTTGTTTTGTTACTCCATCAACAGCTGCAGATGCTTTGAAACGGTTGTCATGGTAAGAACTCTGGTAGGCTGGCTTTCTCTTAGCTACATTTACTGTTCAAAATGGAATTAACAAATATTTAATAAAGATATGAATATCAATATCGTACACATATACACAACGACATCTGAAGAAACAGGTATCGAACAAATTATCCGGCGTCCTGAAATCCAGTAAGACAATAAAACCTGAAATGTTTTTCCAGACGCTATTTTCATAGTTCTCGAGCGCACGTGTTGTCCTCACCAGACCGAAACTACTCTTTCAAGCCGCGTGGCGTTCTTTCACTCGCCACATTGTTTACATAATGTCGAATCGCCACAGTTGTGTATCGTCAATTTTCTTTTTAATTTTAAAATGTTTATGCCTAGTTATTTACGTATTTAGATGCCTTGGTGCCAGAAAACCTCAGGCCCCAAGGAGTCCGGATAATTGGTCCGATATCTGTACATACATATGAACAAATGATGCCTCATACCACAAATATTATTAAGACAAATTCGTTCGTTTTATTATTTCTAATCAAAGATTAGGATATTTGTGGTAGTAACATTACGTCGTTTTTCGTCAGGACAGTTTTTAATAACTGCAACATCAGTGAGCACTTCATATCTATCTATCTATATATATGTATAGATACACACACACACACACACACACACATATATATATATATAAACTTATACAGTCACACACATATAAACACACATACACATATACATATACAGACATGCTAGCATAGGTATACACATATATAGAGAGATATGTAAACATATATTTATACGAATTATACATATATAAGTGCAGAAGGATATACATACATACATATATATATATATGTATTTATGTATATAAATATGTATGTATGTATGTATGTATGTATGTATGCATGTATGTATGTAAATATGTATGTGTATATATATATATATATATATATTCTTTTTACAAACATTACATACATACATACATATATAGTTTAGTAATTAGTTATAGATTAATTATAAGCATATACGGACGAACTAACACCCACACATATACATCCATATATACATACATATATGTGTGTCTATACATTTTTAAACGTCTTACCAAACCGAGCTGAAATGTGAACTTGAAACATGAAAATAAACCACAGAAAAATATAAAACTCCAAGCAAACTGCAGCCATGTTGTGTTAAACTAGACAAGGTGATCCAGGAAGACCTGGGTCGTGTTCAATGCGCACACGTTTACTCAATATTTAGTTTAACATTATGTGTATTGTTCCTTCTTACCGCATGACGCAAACTGAATAGAAGTTATGATTGACTGATGAGATTACAGATATAACAACTGTCAGGTTTCATTCACTGTGTGTACATTAGTCTATAAATATCTCTTTTTGTTGTTTATCTGTTGTATTGTGTATTAAGGTATGTGTGTTCGTGAGTGTATATGTGTGTATGTTTGTCTGTGTGTTTGTGTGTGAGTGTGTCTGTGTGTTTGTGTGTGAGTACGAGCGCGTACCCGTTTATAATCTTTAATATAAATAGGAGAATAGAGTTACTCACTTCATCTTTAAATAAAGGAAAACGCTCACGTATCTGAAAGTAAAGCTTTATCGCTGTTAAATCAACAGAAATTGTGGAGCCAATTCTAACTGTTACATGATTCAACGAGTCACTTACAGCAGTTAGAGGGTGACAGCTCTTCTTCTTCTTGTAGATTCCGTCGTATGCTATTTTTGTCTGTTCTTATGGTTGTTGTCTTTAGTTAATTATTGTTAGGTTATTGAAATAGGAAAAGTATTGGACTAGATAAATTCATCTATAAACTTAGATGGTATTTATTCATTTGTGTGTTTGTTTGTTTATTAAGTTTAAAAAATAGCAAGTATTTACTTTGGAAATGTTTATTAAAAGTTGTTTTCCAATTTGTAGCCATGATATTATTAAACAGTAATACGTATATACATACTGACATATAAGCATAAAGAAATATATACCTAAACACGCTTTCATTATTCAGTAACCACCATAAACTTACAATTAGATACCAGCATCACTGTATAAATATGTGAGTGTGTGTTTGTGTGTGTTTGTGTGTGTACTGCGACTTTTGTGATAAAATAGTATAAGAGGGATATGTACATAATCTTATTAATTATAATAAAAAGTCACCCAAAGAAAAAATAAAACGAATATTTCCTTCCAATAAAACCAGTAGAAGTCTATTACATGTAATTGTCAACGTCATCCATACACAGAGTGAAACCTCGTCGTTTAAAGAAATGAATGATATAAATAAGTGTGACCTACAAAGTAAGACATGTACAACATGTAACAGATGTCACAGGCATAAAGAAACATACAAACACAGGTAAATCTACCATTCTTAAAAGAATGATTAACTTTCACAAAGTTTTTAACTAAATCATTATAAAAAAATAATATTAATAATTATAAAACTAAATCATTTATTATATTCTCTGTGGATAAAAACTATCTGAAAGATATTTTAAATCTTCCTAATGTTCATTTCGCTGTATGGAGGTCCTTGATCAACAATTACGGCTTGCAAAGGAATATAATCATTTGCCTTTTGTTTGTTATCGTCAGATGAGAGAATAATAATTGTTCTTTCTGTAGTTGTCAGCGCTGACAGTAAAATACATTATCTCTTTATAAAATACTGTTAAATGTTTAATGATTTACAATCTATACAAAGATAAATATATTAAAGGTTAAAATACATAACATAAAAGACATTGATACTTGACATGTAGATATATCTCAATTTAAAATCAGCTATACAATTAATGCATAGATATTTTAGTGATTATATATGTATATGTGATTATCACCTTTGTAACATAATACGTAAACGATACTTGCCTGTACGAACATACAAACACAGATACAAATATAATCAAATATGTATAAAGATACAATACACACACACACATACATCTATATAAATGCATGCATACATTATATACTGATACATCTATACATGAATATATTTATCCTTACATACATACATACATACAATCATATATATATATATATATATGTACTTATATGCGTACATAAAAACCTATATACATCCGCGCACACGTCCACACGCACCACACAACAAAAAAACACATACGAAGACAAATAAACAAACAGATTTGATTTGAGAATTAAAACGTCAATCAATGAACCTAATTTAGATGAGTCTAATCCAAACTTTCCACAACTACATTATGAAAATAGTAAAATGTATTAAAGTCTTCTGTTTTACATCCGTAGAGAACATTTTAATTTTTATACTGATAGCAGTCTTATTTGTATAGCCCAAACAAACATGCAAGGAAAACCTTCTACATATTATTATTATTATTATTATTATTATTATTATTATTATTATTATTATTATTATTATTATTATTATCATCATCGTCATTAAAATTCACATGAGGTCTTTGAAATTAATTTTCCATTCAGTATACCTTTTTTTTTTTTTTTTTAACTTTTTCAGTTTATTTTGTGTTTATTTTTTAAACTTTAAAAGCTGTAGACGAATATTAGTCCGTGGAATCCTACGTTCGATCTTAACAGCAGTTATTGAGTATTAGCGCTATTAATAAAATAATTAAAATTGAGAAGAACAAATATTAAATAAATAATGATAATTACATAGATGATGCTAAATGTTTTGACCTCTGCTATTTTCTTCAATCAGATTACAACAATAAATCAGATTTCTATGCATGATAAACATGTGTGTTAAAATCAAAAGTAATTTTATGTTACAGAATATTTATTATTTCAAAGCATACTTAATTTACTAATATAATAATTACTTCAATGTTTGAAAATTCTACAGTTAATGTTCCAGTCCATCCTGCCGTACATCCTGCAGTGTCACACTTTCCTGTCTGTACGACACAAGAGGAGCTGGTGTTAACACAGTGACGTTTTCACACAATTTGCCACAGTTAGAACCATACTTGACTTTCAGTTCACAGGCTAATATAATATATTATAATATAATATATTATAATATAATATATTATAATATAGTAGAAAATATAATATAATATAATATAATAAAACGCAAAGTAAAATAACAGAGCAATGTAATATACATGACATAACTAAACAGTACAACATTTAAAATAACGTAATATAATTGTATAAAATATTTAACCTTTCTTTTTTTTTTTTTTTTTTTTTTTTTTTTTTTTTTAATAAAATCTATTATTAATAAAATCAGTGAAAATGGAAATAGCACCGACGTGACGTACCGCACGAAAAGCAATTAATTCATAACATCTGGTCAAAATAATGCTTATATTAGCTAATGTTATAATATAATACAATACAATACCATACAATACAACACAATACAATATAAAATAATATAATAAAGCAATAAGGAACCAACCGATCAATCAAAAAACCAAACAAGAACTAAATATAGAAATAATGAAAATGACAAACAAAGCAGTGAATAAACAAATAAATAAATTGTGAACATCAAATATCAAGCAGTAATAAAGCATATATCTTGTGTATGAAAGAGAAAATTAAACCAATTTTCTTACAGTCAGTTGCAAAATATTTGTTAACTCTCATGAATAAAGTACGACATTCCTAGATCCACTTCCCACCAACAATAAAGCTCGTCAATCATTTTGTTATTACTTTTTTTTTCTGAAATTATGAAATTGATTTTCATATATTAGTAATAATACATATATGCATACATGCATCATATATACATGATTTATAACCTGTGCCCCACTGACAAGTATTGCTCAAGTAACAGTCCAGTAATTCAGAACAGAAAAGAATGTCGTTCAGCGTCCAACACTGTTGATGTCGTAAATGGCATTTCATTTTCAATTATGAGCACAATATCGTTCAGTACAGCACAAAATAAGCGCGAACGGAAAACGGATTTCGTAAGAACGATTCCACGCGTGCCTAACACAAATGAAACAATCGTTCAAGTAATCTGTGCGCTTCTTATAAAACCAGTAATAATAATAATAATAATAATAATAATAATAATAATAATAATAATAATAATAATAATTATTATTATAATAATAATAATAATAAACAAACAAACAAACAAACAAAAAATAAATAAATAAAACTTATGTCGGTATGTATTTATATATGGAATTCCTGAATTTGCATTTTATGACATTATTGTTCTTGAAATATGACACATTGAAAATATGATAGTACAAATCGTGTGTGTGTTTTGTGGATATACATAGAGTGTACAGTAGTGTACGTATATGCATGTGTATGTCTATGCTGTACCTATGTGTTGTGTTTATCTATGTATGTATATAAGTATGTATATAAATAATGTAAGTTTTTTGTCTATATGTATATTTGTCTGTGTGTTTGTAAGCTTCTGTTAGCACGCGGCGCATTTGTGCTTAAAGGAAGTTTAATCTCTCACTTACCTAATTCAGTATATGTGTGAATAGAAAACACAGTAAAATAACACAAAAGGAGAAATAAAAGTTAAAGATAAAAATAATAATTACCTATTCATTATGATCTCAGGATCAATTTGATCATAAATAGAATATCTGGTTGAAACCGGTCCGTCATTGTGAAGAAGACAGTAGCTGATTTTACAAAGCGAATAGAGTATTATTAATTTATGTGGCTCGCTTCTACTTTTACTGGCTCGGCAACGTATCCCTGTTTAAAAATATTTAATATTTATTTATCAGAAGCTGAAATGTTACGCTTGACTTGCTCAAGGCAGGACAAATATTTTTGCAAATGCACAACAAAACCTATTCAGAGACTCAAGATTTTTTTTTTTTTTCACATAATACCGAGTTTATGGTATGTTCGTCGTTCTCCTTTATTTCTACGTATTAATGTATTCAAAGGTTAACATTTTATTTTAATTTTCATACACAGGAGAAACACAAAATATGAAAACAAGGACAATTCTCATTAAATCAGTGGAAGTTCTATTGTCATTTACGTTTATATTTTCTCATATTTATATTGATTTATTTATTTATATTTTTATTTATCTGTTTATTTATTTTTGTTTTTCCACAGTAAATGTCAAAGTTGTGTGTGTGTTAATATTTAAAAATAAATAACAATAACAATGCAAAGTATGTCAACATGTGTGTAGTTCTGTATAAAAATACATCTTAATGTCTCACGACGACTCTAGCTAGTGAAAACAGTGACGGACAAGATCAACTCCTATCTCAGGTTGCCGGCTTCACGACAAAAATGTAAATAAATAAATATACCTCTATATCAATCAGTATACGATCCTCTCACTCATGAATATTCAGTAACCACCACAAAGACGTCAGCACTAATGACGTTAAAAGCAGAATGACTGACACTAATGTCAATGCTCTACTTCAGATATAAAAGCCTATACACAGATTTTTCTTTTATGTTTCATTATTCCGGAAAATACTGCTAATAATAGGGTTGGAGCGTAAAATTAACTAGTGTAACATATATAAACATGTAATAATATTAGTATTAAATTAGAATAGAAATAGATAAAAAGAGCAAATAAATATAAATGTGTTCATATAAATATACAAATACAGGACACAACGATAAACACTCTTAAATAATGAGAGCTGTGCTGAGCAAAACTAACAACAGTGGTATCTGTGTTGTGGGGTCACCTGTGAGGTCGAGAATCGCAGGTTTCCACTCATCAGAGGTAGAATAATAATAGACTATTTACTTTTTATCATATTCAGAAGAAAAATGAATCAAGGCAGGGCATGTCGAGTTCATTGATAGATGTGAATAAAACATATTTCCCACGTCATAAAACCTCATAATAAGCAGAAGATATATTTATACATCACAAAATACTGCGTTTGAAACCCACACAGGCTTCCGATTTGTGCAAACCGCACCATCTTTTCAACGTCAAAAGTCCGCTAAGTGTCTACAAAAAATAAATATGAACTAAATGGGTTGCATTTTAGCGCTTTGGCGGGCAAGCCTTTGCCGATTACAGTTTACAGGACAAGGGCGATGTCGTCTTTAGAAATATCACATAAAGTTACGAAAGTAAAGAATGTTCTTTAAATAATAATAATAATAATAATAATAATAATAATAATAATAATAATAATAATAATGTCATGATGATGTTAGTGGTAATAGTTAAACTAATAATAATGATGTGATTGCGATGATGCTGAGAAGAAGAATAACTAGACTGGTTGACTAAGAAATAGACATCTTTTGCACAAAAAAACAAAATAATAATAATAAATAATAAAAAATTATTTTAAAGATTAAACAAATGGGTATTGTACATTAATAGCCTATATCGCAAATTGCTATCTTTTTTATGATTTACAAATTATTAGATATAGATAACTGCAGTTCCGGAACTCTCGCGCTTTATGTCAGTGACAGCATTGCAGTGATATATTACGTTTATGAATATACATTCATATATCTATGAATGTGCATGTATTCACACATTTGTCCTTTTTGTCTAGATATGTGAGTGGTTCTGTATTTACGTATGAGTGCGTATATGTATACCTATATGTTTGTGTTCGTTATATACCAAAGTTAAAAACTATACGCATAAACTTTCAAAGCAAAAACAAAAAATTAAAAAATGTAACTGTCAAAAATGATCATTCTAATAGAAAATGTTATATATATTTCTCAACTTACCAAACTCAGTGATTCATACGAACACGCACATACAGAGAGATGAACGTAATGACACTCAGACATATATTCACACCCAACAACCACAGCAACAACAACGACTTTCCAAGGAACAGATTAAAAATGTATTTAAAAATAATCTTTAATGTGACAAACTCAGTTTTCTCTAAGTTCAGTTGCAAAAGTTAATAGTTATTGTAATACTATATTTAACTGAGTTGAATGAGTTCTGAGCGAATTGAGGAAACAGGCTCAAATACAAACTTGAGTGACGTAGATCACTGTGTATGATACATTGACAAGTTTATTGTTTCGTGTTTATTTTCTTCTGTTTTGTGTGTATATTATTTAGTTTAGATTTGAAACTAATATGAAATAAACAGATATAAACAGATAAATATACGGAGAGATAGGTTTGTAAAGAGAGAGATGGACTAAGAAAAAGATATATATATACATACAGAGAGAGAGAGAGAGAGAGAGAGAGAGAGAGAGAGAGAGAGAGAGAGAGAGAGAGAGAGAGAGAGAGACAGAGAGAGATCAGTATATAGAGAGACATAAAGATTGTTTGAATAGACAGTTGTTTATTTTTCATTGCAGGGCATTACGTTTTGTCACCTAATGAGTGTTTATTTTATATTTAGTCTAATTCACCAATAAAAAATAAAAAAAACAACACTTTTTCATATAGTATAAAATATTACACAAGTCTGATGTAAGGGTATTTTAAAACAGTTATGGCTATGTATCTCTTTAAAAAATAAAAATAACGGACAACAAGGAAACACACTGCAGCCATGTTGTGTTAAACTAGACACTGTGATCCCGGAAGACTTGTTGTTCTTCAAGGCGTAGACGCTTAGTCAACGTTTACTGTCACATTTTGTGTATTGTTCCTTCTTTCTCCTCGGTGCAAACTGAATATACATATGATTAACTGGGTCACTTTGCAGACATACCCTGTGTCACTCTTCATTCACTGAATATACAGTAGTCTATAAATTACTTTTATCAAATAAAACACAGCTATAATAATAATAATAATAATAAGACCAACAACAACAACCACAACAATTTGTGCATTTATTTAAAAGATGAGGCACGAAATAAAAAATAAACGTATACTGAAAACAAATACTATTACTATTACTACTACTACTACTACTACTACTACTACTACTACTAATAATAATAATAATAATAATAATAATATAGTAAATAACAGCTATATTGTCTTTTCTGTTTAAAAGTTTTAAATTTATTACTTCAAATGAGTACAGTTGTTTTCTTCTGTGTGTGAGTTGCATCTATCTTTGTAGTGTCAGTATGTGAATGTGTGTGGGCGTGGGTGGGTGTGAATGTGTGAGAGAGAAAGAGAGAGTCAGAGAAAGAGACAGAGAGAGAGAGAGAGAGAGAGAGAGAGAGAGAGAGAGAGAGAGAGAGAGAGAGAGAGAGAGAGAGAGAGAGACACAGAGAGAGAGTACCTGTTTAATCATATTTAACAGAAAAAGGAGTATAACGTTACTTCGTCATTAAATAAAGGAAAATACACAGTTATCTAAAAATAAATCTTTTTCTGAGTTAAATCAGTATTTGTGTAACAGTGTCCGATATCTCTCGAGCAAATTATGACTTTCACAGTGATTCAGCTCGACATTTACATTAATTAGTTAGCTCTTCTTCTGCTTCTTGTAAATGCCATTGTTTGTTATTTGTTTGTGTGTTGTTTTTTATTCCTTTGTTTTTTATTTATTTATTTAAGAACGTTAAAAAATAGCAAATGTTCATTAAAAGTTTTCAAATTTCTGTCTTCTTAGCATACAGAAATACATAGAAACATAAACATCCACGATTCAGTGACAACCACACACAGAAACATACATACACACTTGTATGTGTGTGTTTGTGTCGTGTACGTATATGTATATACTGTGACTCTGGTGACACAAGTTATTAGAAGGATACATTTATAATCTTATTAAGTATATAAACACATTCAAACAAAAAGTAAAACAAGTATTTTATTTGAATAAAACCAGTAGAAGCTATTACATGTAGCTGTCAAGGTCATATTTACACAGAGTTAGTCTGAAAGAATTAAAATAAATGACATAAAATAAGTGCGAGTAACGAAGTAGTATATGTACAAAAAAGAGGAAAATGTTTTATCTAAAAAGACCTCGATAGATATCATACACAAAAAATATTTCTGTTTTTATCTAACTCGTTTTAGAAAAAAAAAAGGAAAGTATTATAACGAAGGTATTTGTTATCATGGTATAGATTATTCTTTGTTGTAAACATATCCGAAAAATACTTTAAATGATGACTGTTACTTTCTTTTAATTATGTCATGTTTATTTTGTCGTATGGAGATCCTTGGTCAACACTTTCAACTTGCAAAGCATCGTAATCATTAGTGTGTCGTTGGTTACCTTGTGTCCCGTGTTGCGTGTGTTCTGTAGATCTTCTGTTACGTTCGATAGGTCCTTGAGGTGAGGAAGAGGCAGAGCCATCTGCATTATCAACAACAGCTTCGTACACAGGATGAGCCATGGTAGTTGCTGTAGTTTGGTTTTCTCTATTTTTCTCAAAGGTTACAAACGGCTCCGTCGGTTTCGTTCTTCTCTGATAAACCCTGAAATTGACATTTCTCTTTTGATAGAAACATCGGTTGTGATTTAAGTTATAATTAATTAATAACAGGTACTACACCAAGTATGATCGATCACTGATTATTGAGAAATAAATATTCTCGAGTAAATTTGTTGAATCAGCGATATATTGATAAAGCATATCTTCCTGATGAAAATATAAACACAATTATACTTAAAACCAAAAAAATCTAAATCTCATTTTTATAGTAATTAATGCTCACCTAAATCAAAACTTTTAATATTATCGAAAACAAGAGAAAAAGCAAAAGATATTTACTTACATAATAACAAGAATGAGGGCAGCTGCACTGAAAATCAAGGCTAAAGCTGTGATAGATGACAGAATAATGACACTAGTCTCTGTGGTTTTCTGATCTGCAACTGAAGATAAATTATCGTTATGTACAGACAAATGAATGTTTTATGACAAATTAGTAAATATACATCAAAATAAATATAGATTATTTATTTACCTGTGCAGTCCTGTCTTGTCCATCCATATTCACATCCAATTTGACATTTTCCACTGATGTGATTACACTCTGAAAGTCCACTACAGTGTCTTTCTGTACATGATCTTGAACATGTTGAACCATACCATCCTTTGTCACAAGCTAAAATCAAAAATGGATTTCCAAGTAGAAAGAAAAGTATATACTATATTATTTTGTTCATGACTGAAAACAGTTCGAAATTCCCCAAATAGTAAAATGTACCAATAAAAGTAGTATGAAAATTTAAGTGTGCGATACAAAACTCGTAGTAGTCACCAGTCTCAAACAAACAATATTCAAACAATTTTAAACTGTGATTAATGTAAAAACGAAAAAATAAAAATAAAATACTCACGTTGCTTACAGAGGTGACCTTGGTATCCGTCTTTACAACCTCCTGTACAATTTCCAGAAATAAAATGACACGTTTCTGTTTTACACTGACCACACGTAGAACTACAGTCCAATCCGTATTTTCCAGATCTGCATTCTGAAAACATTAAACAATGATTAGGATTTGTAATTAGGTGAAAATACACAAGCTTTTAATTCTTGAATGGTAGACATATATCTGTTTAGATTTATTGGATGTTGTTTTTCTTATACGTATCTTTAGTTCTTCATTTTTCATTTATTATTACTATAATTATTATTATTATTACTATTATTATTATTATTATTATTATTATTATTATTATTATTATTATTATTATTATTATTATAGTCATATAACTACTATATCCATTTATTTTTGCTGAATTTATTTTTACTGAATTAAGAATATATAAAATAGAGAGTACGACTGACCTTGCTTGCACAAAATTCCCTCGTAACCTTCAATACAACCTCCAGTGCAATTTCCAGAGAATCTGTCACATCGCTTACTTCTGCAG
The DNA here is from genome assembly GCA_012295275.1 of Chrysomallon squamiferum. Lineage (NCBI taxonomy): Eukaryota > Metazoa > Mollusca > Gastropoda > Neomphalida > Peltospiridae > Chrysomallon > Chrysomallon squamiferum. The sequence continues at coordinate 21,950,476 of CM022670.1, forward strand.
TTTCTACATCTAGATTTACAGTTTTTACCATATGTTCCTGGATTGCATTCTGCAGTTATTGAAATAAGAACAAAATCAATAAAATAATGAACAGTCGTTTAACCACATTACAGTTCAATTTAATGTTGAGAATAATTATGTTTCAGGCCTGCTTCTCAGAGAGAGAGAGAGAGCCTGCTACAAGGTATCGTTCGAGTGGATAATGATAAATTGTTAATATATTTTACCAGAACAAATCTTCATAACATTTATAACCTTTTGATTTGTAAGAATTTAGACTATTATTACATAATTAAAATATTTTATTTCTTCAGACATTCCATACTGTTTTTAAGTGTTGAGATGATAACTCTGTTTCTATGTATTTCGAAGCACACGATGATCTTATACCTTTTCTACAGTCTGTTCGAGTCCATCCTGCCTTACATCCTGCAGCGTCACACTTTCCTGTCTGTACGTCACAAGATGAGTGTGTGTTAACACAGTGACGTTTTTCACACAACTTGTCACAGTTAGAACCATACTTGACGTTCAGCTCACACGCTAATACAGTGTAATGTAATGTAAACACTTTCTAAGACATATAATATTCGTTTATTTTTAGTACTGTGTTTTGAATGTAACATTCAGTGCATTATGATATTCGACAACAATCCTTCAAAATCCTGTGAATAAACAACTATTTGTTCTTATTATTATTATTATTATTATTATTATTATTAATTTTTTCTTCATTATCATAACCATTTTTCTTAGTATTATTTAGTGAATCATCCGGTCACTTATGGTGTTTTTCTTCTGGTAAATAATAATAGTTTAAGCAAACTGCTCACTTTAACTCACCATATACTTCAACTTCCAGAAAATCTAAAGCTGTACCAATGCCTTGACCATTATCTGTTTCTTGATAGATAGTCACGTATCTGGCATTAACATTACACGTGAAATTCACGACATCAGGAATATCAGATCCATTTTGTCTACCAGTAACTGTACCACACAGATGTCCTGTGTTAGATGAATTCACTGCTGTGTTTGTGTAGATCTGTACTCCACGCCTTCGTGTCTTATCTTTAGTAAATAAAAATAGTATATGAAATGTAGAGTTTTATGTATCCTAGTATATAAAGTTAATAACCTGAAATAAAGATGCAATTTTCTAATAAATAAATAAATAAACTTTTAATATCGAATTTTAATGACCAGTATTACGAAGTGTCCAAATCTAATTCAAGAACCTAACAAACCTCTTTAAAGAAAATGAGAAAAACAACAAGAACAACAAAAGAAGACGAATTAAAAATCGAAATCATCTGCTGTCTGCCTTCCTTTTTAAATACAGTATACATTCTCTCTTCAAAATGTTCCATTTACTGTCTGTATATTTATATAATAACAGTAATTAATCAAGTCCTACTGAATAATACATATGATACACGACACATGATGTAAATATAAAATGTGCATCAGCGTGCTCTATAGTGTGGTCTTCCTTCAACTTACTGTAATTATACTATGAATATGTATGTGTGTGTGTGTGTATGTATTTATGAATTAAAGAACGCACTGGCACAGGAAGTTCTTTTATTTCTTAAAACAACTTAATCATTTTCTAATTTTATCTCTAGGGATTCGATTTAACTTAAAACTGACCATTGTAATGTTTATCACAGTGTGCTTTGTGTATATGTATGTATGTGTGTAGTTTAGGATTCTGAATATTCTCTGTCTTATGTACGTCTGAATAGAACCTGCACATAAACAATATTCGGGAACGCACTGGCGCAGGAGGACAAAGTCCAAATCCGTCAGTGGCCGCTGACATGACTCGAACGTATGGCACCCATTCACCCGCACCCCGAAGGCGGACGATGTTTTTCGTCATTCTTGCGTGCATCTATTTTTTGTGGGAAACCTGGTACTGGCAAGTGTAGTCAAACGTATAATTTTGAATATATATATATATATATATATATATATATATATATATATAGAGAGAGAGAGAGAGAGAGAGAGAGAGAGAGAGAGAGAGAGAGAGAGAGAGAGAGAGAGAGAGAGAGAGAGAGAGAGAGAGAGAGAGCGAGAGATACACCTATGCACATACGTAATAATAATAATAATAAGAAGAAGAAGAAGAAGAAAAGAAAAAGCAGTATGTGATAAAAAATAAATATGCAGATCACTAAAATATATTTACTTACAATTAGTTCTAAAATATATTTTGTCTTCATGGACAAAGTAGAGTTTTGCTAGATCCACTTCCCACCATGTGTAAGATTTGCCTATGGCTGTGTGCATAATGTTATCTCCATTTTGTTTTGTTACTCCATCAACAGCTGTAGATGCTTTGAAACTGTGAAGGTAAGAACTCTGGTAGGCTGTCTTTCCCTTAGCTACATTTACTGATGAAAATGAAATGAAAAAATATTTAATAAAAATATGAATAGCAATATCGTACACATATACCCGGCGACATACGAAGATACATACATATATATAGATAGATAGATAGATTGATATAGATAGATAGATAGATAGATAGATAGATAGATAGATAGATAGATAGATAGATAGATAGATAGATAGATAGATAGATAGATAGATAGATAGATAGATATTAGATAGATATAGATATAGATATATGTATCATCATGCCTATGCAAGGCCCACACATATTTTTATAACAAATTCGATTGTTTATCATGTCTAATCAAATATTCGGAGATTTGTGGCAGTAACACTGCGACATTTTTCGTCAAAATAAGTGTTTTTAATCATTGCAACATTTGTGGGCAGCACATATCTACATCAGTATGTATATCTATATCAAGATCTAGGTATATACACAACACAAACATATACACACCAACGTACATAGGCATGCATAAACACACACATACAGATAGTAGGTATATACATATACTGAGAGATATGTTTCTGGTTTAGGATTTTCAATATTCTCTGTCCTATATACAAACAATATGTACATACACACAAACATATACAGCTTAGTATTTAATTACATATTAATTATAACCATATACGGACGAACACACACACACACATTCACACACACATGCACACATACACATGTACATACATATATCTGTGCGTGTGTGCATTTTTAAACGACTTAACAAACTCTGCTGAAATGTGAACTTGAAACTTGATAATAAAACAGAGAAAAACATAAAACTCCAAGTAAACTGTAGCCATGTTGTGTTAAACTAGACACTGACATCTAGGGTCGTATTCGTGGCGCACACGTTTAGTCAACTTTTAGTCTAACATTATGTCTACTGTTCCTTCTTAGCGCATGACGCAAACTGAATACAGGTTATGATTCACCAGATTACAGTGCAGATATATCAATTGTCAGGTTTCATTCACTGTGTGTACACTAATCTATAAAAAAAACTAACAAGCGCGTACCCGTTTATAATCTTTAATAGAAAAAGGAAAATACAGTTGCTCATTACAGAGAGAGAGAGAGAGAGAGAGAGAGAGAGAGAGAGAGAGAGAGAGAGAGAGAGAGAGAGAGAGAGAGAGATACACACCTATGCACATACGTAATAATAATAATAATAAGAAGAAGAAGAAGAAGAAAAGAAAAAGCAGTATGTGATAAAAAATAAATATGCAGATCACTAAAATATATTTACTTACAATTAGTTCTAAAATATATTTTGTCTTCATGGACAAAGTAGAGTTTTGCTAGATCCACTTCCCACCATGTGTAAGATTTGCCTATGGCTGTGTGCATAATGTTATCTCCATTTTGTTTTGTTACTCCATCAACAGCTGTAGATGCTTTGAAACTGTGAAGGTAAGAACTCTGGTAGGCTGTCTTTCCCTTAGCTACATTTACTGATGAAAATGAAATGAAAAAATATTTAATAAAAATATGAATAGCAATATCGTACACATATACCCGGCGACATACGAAGATACATACATATATATAGATAGATAGATAGATTGATAGATAGATAGATAGATAGATAGATAGATAGATAGATAGATAGATAGATAGATAGATAGATAGATAGATAGATAGATAGATAGATAGATAGATAGATAGATATAGATAGATAGATAGATATAGATATAGATATATGTATCATCATGCCTATGCAAGGCCCACACATATTTTTATAACAAATTCGATTGTTTATCATGTCTAATCAAATATTCGGAGATTTGTGGCAGTAACACTGCGACATTTTTCGTCAAAATAAGTGTTTTTAATCATTGCAACATTTGTGGGCAGCACATATCTACATCAGTATGTATATCTATATCAAGATCTAGGTATATACACAACACAAACATATACACACCAACGTACATAGGCATGCATAAACACACACATACAGATAGTAGGTATATACATATACTGAGAGATATGTTTCTGGTTTAGGATTTTCAATATTCTCTGTCCTATATACAAACAATATGTACATACACACAAACATATACAGCTTAGTATTTAATTACATATTAATTATAACCATATACGGACGAACACACACACACACATTCACACACACATGCACACATACACATGTACATACATATATCTGTGCGTGTGTGCATTTTTAAACGACTTAACAAACTCTGCTGAAATGTGAACTTGAAACTTGATAATAAAACAGAGAAAAACATAAAACTCCAAGTAAACTGTAGCCATGTTGTGTTAAACTAGACACTGACATCTAGGGTCGTATTCGTGGCGCACACGTTTAGTCAACTTTTAGTCTAACATTATGTCTACTGTTCCTTCTTAGCGCATGACGCAAACTGAATACAGGTTATGATTCACCAGATTACAGTGCAGATATATCAATTGTCAGGTTTCATTCACTGTGTGTACACTAATCTATAAAAAAAACTAACAAGCGCGTACCCGTTTATAATCTTTAATAGAAAAAGGAAAATACAGTTGCTCATTACAGAGAGAGAGAGAGAGAGAGAGAGAGAGAGAGAGAGAGAGAGAGAGAGAGAGAGAGAGAGAGAGAGAGAGAGAGAGAGAGATCAGTATGTACTGAAACATAAAGATTGTTTGAATAGACAGTTGTTTATTTTTCATTGCAGGGCATTACGTTTCGTCACCTAATGAGTGTTTATTTTACATTTAGTTTAATTCACCAAAAAAAACAACAACACACACACACTTTTTCATATAGTATAAAATATTACACAAGTCTGATGTAAGGGTCTTTTAAAACAGTTATGGCTTTGTATCTCTTTAAAAAATAAAAATAACGGACAACAAGGAAACACACTGCAGCCATGTTGTGTTAAACTAGACACTGTGATCCCGGAAGACTTGTTGTTGTTCTTCAAGGCGTAGACGCTTAGTCAACGTTTACTGTCACATTATGTGTATTGTTCCTTCTCACTGCACGGTGCAAACTGAATATACATATGATTAACTGGGTCACACTGCACACATACTCTGTGTCACTCTTCATTCACTGTATAAACAGTATTCTATGAAATACTTTTATCAAATAAACAAAGCTATAATAATAATAATAATAATAACAATAATAATAATAATAATAATAATAATAATAATAAAAATAATAATAATAATAATGATAATGATAATAATAATAATAATAATAATAATAATATAGTAATAATGGTAGTAGGAGCAGCAGTAGTAGTAGTAATAATAATAACAATAATAGTAGTAGTAGAGAGACGTAGTGGTAGTAGTAGTAGTAGGAGGAGGATTAGTGGTGGTGGTGGTAGTTTTGGTTTGTTGTAATATCAGTAGCAACAATATTAATATCGGAAGTATTTTTGCAGATGAAAACAAATATATTAGCACAAAATAACAAATAACGGCTATATTGTCTTTTCTGTTTGAAAGTTTTAAATTTATTACTTCAAATGAGTACAGTTTTTTTCTTCTGTGTGTGAGTTGCATCTATCTTTTTAGTGTCAGTATGTGAATGTGTGTGTGTGTGTGTGTGTGTGTGTGTGAGAGAGAGAGAGAGAGAGAGAGAGAGAGAGAGAGAGAGAGAGAGAGAGAGAGAGAGAGAGAGAGAGAGAGAGAGAGAGAGAGAGAGAGAGAGAGAGAGAGAGAGAGAGAGAGACAGAGTACCTGTTTAATCATATTTAACAGAAAAAGGAGTATAACGTTACTTCGTCTTTAAATAAAGGAAAATACACAGTTATCTAAAAATAAATCTTTCTCTGAGTTAAATCAGTATTTGTGTAACAGTGTAAAATATCTGTCGAGCAAATTATAGCTGTCACTGTGATTCAACAAGACATCTACATTAGTTAGTAGTTCTTTTCCTTCTTGTATATGTCTTTGTTTGTTATTTTTCGGGGTTGTTTGTTCTTCTTGTAGTCGTTATATTTCCTTATTTATTTTTATCGTTCTTTGTGTTATCAAATATGAAAAATTACTTCACTAGGTAAATACAGCTGTAATATGCATTTATTTATTTGGTTTTTTGTGTGTTGTTTTTTATTCCTTTGTTTATTTATTTATTTAATAACGTTAGAAAATAGCAAATGTTCATTAAATTTTGTTTTCAAATTTCTATCTTCTTAGCATACAGTAATACATAGAAACAAACGCATCCACGAAACAAATGACAGCCACACACAGAAACACACATACACACATGTATCTGTGTGTTTGTGTCGTGTACGTATATATATACTGTGACTCTTGTGACAGAAGTTATTAGAAGCATGGGTTTGTAATCTTATTAAGTATACAAACACATTCATACAAAAAGTAAAACAAGCATTTTATTTGAATAAAACCAATAGAAGTCTGTTACATGAAACTGTTAAGGTCATATTTACACAGAGTGGAACCTCTTAGTCTGAAAGAATTAAAACTAGTGATATAAAATAAGTGTGAGTAACAAAGCAATGCATGTACAAAAGAGAGGCAAACGTTTTATCTAAAAAGACCGCGATAGATATCACACACAAAAAATACATCTTTCTTTATTAATCTAATTACTGAACTTCACAATATTTATGTTTTTATCTAACTCGTTTTAGAAAAAAGGAAAGTATTTTCATGAAGGAATTTGTTATCATGGTATAGATTATTCTTTCTAGAGAATATATCCGAAAAATACTTTAAATGATGACTGTTACTTTCTTTTAATTATGTCATGTTTATTTTGTCGTATGGAGATCCTTGGTCAACACATTCAACTTGCAAAGCATCGTAATCATTAGTGTGTCGTTGGTCATCTTGTGTGCCGTGTTGCGTGTGTCCTGAAGATCTTCTGTTACGTTCGATAGGTCCTTGATGTGAGGAAGAGGCAGAACCATTTGCATCATCAACAACAGCTTCGTACACAGGATGAGCCATGGTAGTTGCTGTAGTTTGGTTTTCTCTATTTTTCTCAAAGGTTACAGACGGCTCCGTCGGTTTGGGTCTTCTCCGATAAACCCTGAAATTGATATTTCTCTTTTCATAGAAACATCTGTTGTGATTTAAATTATAATACAGGTAATACACCAAGTATGATCGATCACTGATTATTGAGAAATAAATATTCTCGAGTAAATTTGTGAATCAGCGATATATTGATAAAGCATCCCTTCCTCATGAAAATATAAACACAATTATATTTAAAACCCCCAAAAATCTAAATCTCATTTTCATAGTAATTAATGTTGACCTAAATCAAAACGTTTAATATTATCGAAAACAAGAGAAAATGCAAAATATATTTTCTTACGTAATAACAAGAATGAGGGCAGCTCCACTGAAAATCAAGGCTAAAGCTGTGATAGATGACAGAATAATGACACTAGTCTGTGTGGTTTTCTGATCTGGAACTGAAGATAAATTATCGGTATGTATAGACGAATGAATGTTTTATAACAAATTAGTAAACATACATTGAAGTAAACACAAAATTATTTTTCTACCTGTGCAGTCCTGTCTTGTCCATCCATATTCACATCCATTTTGACATTTTCCACTGATGTGATTACACTCTGAAAGTCCACTACAGTGTCTTTCTGTACATGATCTTGAACATTTTGGACCATACCATCCTTTGTCACAAGCTAAAATCAAAAATGTATTTCCAAGTAGAAAGAAAAATATATACTATATTATTTTGTTCATGACTGAAAACAGTTCGAAATTCTCCAAATGATAAAATGTACCAATACAAGAAGTATCCAAATTTAACTGTCCGATGCAAAAAACGTTGAGGTAACCAGTCTAAAACAAACAATCTTCAAACAATTTTAAACTGTGATTAATGTAAAAACGAAAATATAAAAATAAAATACTCACGTTGCTTACAGAGGTGACCTTGGTATCCGTCTTTACAAACTCCTGAACACTTTCCAGAAATAAAATCACACGTTTCTGTTTTACACTGACCACACGTAGAATTACAGTCAAATCCGTATTTTCCAGATCTGCATTCTGAAAACAAAAAGTGCCAACTTACACATCAGTTTCAGCTGTGATGAGAATAATAACAATAGTACTGCTGACAAAGATAATGCATTGTTATAAACATAGAAACTCTTACCTATCCAAATAAATATATATGCACATAAGATACAAACACAAACACGCACACACATACAAGAACATGCAAACAAGAAAATACAGTGATTCTTAAATATTTCAAATGAAACAATGGTTGAACAAGGTAAAAAAAAAAAAAAATAAAAATAAAAATGAAATGTAAAAAACGATAATAATAATAATAACTAACCCCAAAACAATAAATAGATGAAGAAACTAAGAAAAACAAATAAAAAACTTGATATCCAGCTTTTCAGCCATTTTTACATTGTCCTTGTATTGTTTTTACATTCACCACAAATAAAATTACAATTAGATCCCAATTCTGCACAGTCTCATTCTGGATACAATGGAAAAGATCTGTTACTTATGTAATTTAACATCTATAACACATTGCACTGTAACATAGACCAATCTTTGTATCAGTAAAAACTAAATATAATCATTTGTAAGAAGAGAAAAGAAAATAAAAATAAAAAATAAAAGTAAATAGATAAAAAAAAAAATTAAATAAATAAAATAAAAAGATAAAATTAAAACAAAAACTGAAATCTAAAAATGTACAACCAAATTTAACTGTCCGATGCAAAAAACGTTGAGGTAACCAGTCTAAAACAAACAATCTTCAAACAATTTTAAACTGTGATTAATGTAAAAACGAAAATATAAAAATAAAATACTCACGTTGCTTACAGAGCTGACCTTGGTATCCATCTTTACAACCTCCTGTACAATTTCCAGAAATAAAATGACATGTTTCTGTTTTACACTGACCACACGTAGAATTACAATCAAATCCGTATTTTCCAGATCGGCATTCTGAAAACATACAAAGTGCTAGCTTACACATCAGTTTCGTAATTTTTATTTGTATTAATATATTCACACATACATACATACCTACACCTGTCAGTTATCTATATTTGATTCTTGCATTTTTCTATTATGTTTTCTATTTTTTGTTCTTTCTTTACCAATACTACTACTACTACTACTATTACTACTAGTACCTATTATTACTATTACTATTACGACTACTACTATTACAACTACTACAACTACTACTACTACCACCACTACCACTACTACTACTTGTACTACTACTCCTAATACTCATATTGTTATTATCATCACTATTATCATTATTATTATTTACATTCACTTCAGTGCATGGATCCTTATAGTTTTTCCTTTTTATTATTATCAGTATTATCAATATGATGATGCTGATTACTATTATTATTATCATGATAGTCCTGTAACAATATCGCCATTTACTCTAACTGAATTTAGGATATGTGAAATGTAGAGTACGACTGACTTTGTTTGCACAAGATTCCGTCGTAACCTTCAGTACAACCTCCAGTACAATTTCCAGAAACTCTATCACATGGCTTGCTTCTACAGTTCCCACATCTAGATTCACAGTTTTTATCATATGATCCTGGATTACATTCTGCAGTTATTGAAATAGGAACAAAACCAATAAAATAATGAACAATTGTTTAACGACAAAACAGTTGATTTTAATATTAAGAATAATTATGTTTCAGGCCTGCTTCTCAGAAAGAGAGCCTCCTTCATAACTTTCAAATACTTATGATCAGTAAGAATTTAAACTATTATTGTATAATTAAATCATTTCTTCAAACTTTCCACACTGTTTTAAAAATGTTGTATTGATAACTGTGTTTCTATGTATTTCAAAGCGAACACTGATCCTATACCTTTTCTACAGTCTGTTCCATTCCATCCTGACGTACATCCTGCAGTGTCACACTTTCCTGTCTGTACGTCACAAGACGAGTGTGTGTTAACACAGTGACGTTTTTTACACAACTTGTCACAGTTAGAACCATACTTCACGTTCAGCTCACATGCTAATATAATGTGATGTTATATAAATACCTTGTTACAGATATAATCCTTTTTTTAAATATTATTGTTTCGACTGTAACATTTAGTACATGATGACTTTCAACAACATTATGAACCAATAACCATTTATTATTATTATTATTATTATTATTATTATTATTATTATTATTATTATTATTATTATTATTATTATTTTTTTTTTTTTCATCATCATATTAATCATTCTCCGGAAGAACAGGAGTTTTAAAATAATAATAGTTTAAGCAAATTGCTCACATTAACTCACAAGATATCGTTCAAGTGCATGATGATAAATTATTAACATATTTATCCAGAAGAAATGTTCATAGTATTTATATACTTAAGATTTGCAAGAATTTAAACTATTAATACATAATTACAATATTTTGTTTCTTCAAACTTCCAATCTGTTTTTCAAGGTTGTATTCATAACTCTGTTTCTATATATTTCAAAGCAAACACTGAACCTGTACCTTCTTTACAGTCTGTTCCAGTCCATCCTGCCTTACATCCTGCAGTGTCACACTTTCCTGTCTGTATGTCACAAGATGAGTGTGTGTTAACACAGTGACGATTTTTACACAACTTATCACAGTTAGAACCATACTTGACATTCAGTTCACACGCTAATACAGTGTAATGTAATGTAATGTAAATACTTTCTCAGACATATAATATTCGTTTATTTTTAGTACTGTGTTTTGAATGTAACATTCAGTACATTATGATATTCTACAACAATTGTTTAAAACACTGTGAACCAACAACAGTTATTTAGTATTACTGTTGTTGTTCTTATTATTAATTATTATTCGTCATCATAATCATCAATATCATCATTATTAATAAATCATCTGGTTACTTATTGGTAGTTTTATTCCTGTGAAAAGGAATCTTTAAATAATTATAGTTTAAGCAAATTGTTTACTTTAACTCACCATATACTTCAACTTCCAGAAAATCTAAAGCTGTACCAATGTCTTGACCATTGTTTGTTCCTTGGTAGACAGTCACATATCTGGCATTAACATTACACGTGAAATTCACGACATCATTAATATCAGATCCATCTTGTTTACCACTAACAGTACCACACAGATGTCCTGTGTTAGATGAATTAACTGCTGTGTTTGTGTAGATCTGTACTCCTCGTCTTCGTTTTTTGACTTTAGTACATAAAAATATATATGAAATATAGAGTTTTATGTATCCCATTATATAAAGTTATTAATCTGAAATAAAGTTGCAATGTTCTAATAAATAAATAAATAAATAAACTTTTAATATCGCGTTTTACTGAAAAGGAGGAAAACAACAAGAACAACAAAAGAAGACAAATTAAAAACTGTAATCATCTGCTGTCTACATTCCTGTTTAAATACAGTAAACATGCTCTCTTGAAAATATTCCATTTAGTGTATGTGTATTTATATAATAACTGTAATTAATCAAGTCATTCTGAATAATATATATACTACACGACACACGATGTAAATATAAAATGTGCATCAGCGTGCTGTATAATGTGATCTTCCTTCAACTTACTGTAATTATACAATAAATATGTAATTATACTATGAATATGTATATGTGTGTATGTATGTATTTATGAATTAAAAAAATGCACTGGCACAGGAAATTCTTTTATTACTCAAAATATTAATCAGTTTCTAATTTTATGTCTAGGGATTCGATTTAACTTAAAATTGACCATTGTAATGTTTATCACAGTTTGTTTTGTGTGTATGTATGTATGTATGTATGTATGTAGTTTAGGATTTTCAATATTCTTATGTACGTGTGAATAGACTCTGCACATAGGCAATATTCGGGAACGCACTAGCGCAGGAGGACAAAGTCCAATCACGACCTCACAAACCCGTCAGATACCGCTGACATGACTCGAACGTAAGGCACACATTCGCACGCACTCCAAAGGCGGACGATGTCACCGTTCGGCTATAAGACAACCTTAAAAAAGTTGCTCCATAACCGAGTGTAATCATCGCGTCCCTCGAAGCACGCCGTTCTTTGTCTTTCGTCATTCTTGCGTGCATCTATTTTTTGTGAGAAACCTGGCACTGGCAAGTGTGTAGCTTAGGATATTTAATATTCTCTCTCTTATGTATGTATCTATGAATGTATTTATGTATGTATGTATGTATGTATGTATGCAACTATCCATGGATATATATATATATATATATATATATATACACAGAGAGAGAGAAAGAGATATATATATATACGTACGTATATAGGTATGTATGATATATGTGTATGTATGTATGGTATGTGTATATATACATCTATGTACGTACGTATATATAAAATGTAGGTTTTCATGAATATGCTGGTATTGTTTTATCTATATTTATAAATTTAGAAAACAAACTAAAAACAAATACAATAACAAACAAACAAACAACAACAACAACAACAACAACAATAATAATAAGAAGAAGAAGAAGAAGAAGAAAAGAAAAAGTAGTATATGATCAGAAATAGATATATACAAAATGCACTTCACTAAAATATATTTACTTACAATCAGTTCTAAAATATATTTTGACTTCACGAACAAAGTACAGTTTTCCTAGATCCACTTCCCACCACGTGTAAGATTTGCCTATGGCTGTGTGCATAAAGTTTTGTCCATTTTGTTTTGTGACTCCATCAACAGCTGTAGATGCTTTGAAATTACCAAGGTAAGAACTCTGGTAAGCTGGCTTTCCTTTAGCTACATTTACTGATCAAAATGAAATGAAAAAATATTTAATAAAAATATGAATAGCAATATCGTACACATATACACAGCGACATACGAAGATACACAAACATATATATATATATATATATATATAAAAGATAAAACATTCCTATGCAGGACCCACACATATTATTATAACAAATTCGTTAGTATATTATGTCTAATCAAATATTCGGAGAATTCTGGCAGTAACATTTCTGGGCAGATTATGTCTATATCTATAATCTAGGTATATACACAAGACACACATATTCACACAAATGTACATAGACATGCATAAACACACACATACAAATAGAAGGTATAGGCATATATTGAGACATATGTATGTAGTTTAAGATTTTGAATATTCTCTATCCTATATACAAACAATATATACATACACACAAACATACACAGCTTCGTATTTAACTATATATTAATTATAAGCATATAGGACGAACACGCAAACACACACTCACACGCGCATGCACACATAAACACATACATACATACACACGTACATACATATATCTATGTGTGTATATATGTTTAAACGACTTACCAAACTCTGCTAAAATGTGAACTTGAAACGTGAAAAGAAAACAGAGAAAAACATAAAACTCCAAGTAAACTGCAGCCATGTTGTGTTAATCTAGACACTGACATCTAGGGTCTTGTTCGTGGCGCACATGTTTACTCAACTTTTAGTTTAACGTTATGTCTATTGTTCCTTCTTACCGCATGACGCAAACTGATTACAGGTTATGACACTGCAGATAGACCAGTTATCAGGTTTCATTCACTGTGTGTACACTAATCTATAAAAAAATCTTGCAAGCGCGTACCCGTTTATAATCTTTAATAGAAAACGGAAAATACTGCTGCACATTACACACACACAGAGAGAGAGAGAGAGAGAGAGAGAGAGAGAGAGAGAGAGAGAGAGAGAGAGAGAGAGAGAGAGAGAGAGAGAGAGAGAGAGAGAGAGTCATACAGAGACAGAGCAAAAACAGATCAATATAAATAAGGTTTAACATTTTTTCTTTTTCTACAGAGTTCATGGGTGTGTTCCTGGCTGGCAGGGTGTGGACTGTAACAAAAGTACACAAGTGCTCACATAAATAATGTACATGACATTATATCCATGTACAATTATGTGTGTGTGTCTGTGTGTGTGTGTCTGTGTGTGTGTGTGTGTACACAAACGTATTTATATATATATGTGTGTGTGTGTAAATTTGTGTCTGTGTGATAGATAGAAAAACAAACGACAGAAAAAAGTAAATGCATAGACACACGCACACAGACACAAAACACTTGCACACACATAAACAACACAAACACACATACACACACATACACACACAACAAACATATACACACACACACACACACACACAAACATGCACACACACAAAAACTATTATTTCTGTGAACGAGCGGTTTCGTCGTCCTTGTCATATTAGACAAAATTTTATTTTATTTGTTGTATATAAATTATTACATATTACGTTTTCTGTAAGAATTACAGTCATTACAGTCCATGTTGGGTTTTTGGGAAACACTGGTGTCTATACTTTGTTTTTCTTTTCTTTTATTTTGGTTTTTGTGTTGTTGTGTTGAGTTAGTTAGTGAACTTGACAACACCATGCAATAAAGTGTAGCATGATGTGTAGAAACCAATATATGGATATATACATACACGTTCATATGCACATACATATACACACGTGCACACACGTAAACAAACCTATATATATAAATATATATTGGTTTGTACACATCATGCTACACACACACATACACACATATACACACACATTATTCTACAAAAAAAAAAAATTAAAAAAATAAATAATCTAACTAACGTGATTACTTAGTTCTGTCTTTGATCTCTTGTTGCTTCTGTTGGCCCATGGCTATATGTTCTTTGATGGCTTGAAAAGGTGCGAGTATCATTTATCTATTGTAAATGAAATAATATTATTTTTCTAAAATAATAATAATGATAAAACATTATTATTATTATTATTACTACTACTACTACTACTACTACTACTACTACTACTACTACTACTACTTTTGGTGTCATTATAACGTAATAAATAATAGGATTTATATATATATTCAGTTTATTTTTTTATTTTCAGTCACGAGCCTCTGCTGATATCGGCGACTTCGAGGATGCCAAGAAACAAGGTGAGAACGCGAGAAACATCGCGACTGTAGCCATTGTTACTGGCGCCGTACTTATAATAGCGTGTCTCATAATACGGCTGATGATACACAGTGCGGTGATGTCCCGGATCCACAGTCGTGATTACAACGCCACACACTACTAACTCGTAAGTCTGCTTCGACAACAGCTATCACTTGAAAATAGACGTAGTCTTCTAAAACACAAAACAAAACACAACAACAAAACAAACAAACAATGTTAACTGGTGTTCGTTTTTCGATGTGCCCATAACATTTTCATTTCTGAAATATGCATTGTAGAACATTCCATCTACAGTCTGGTACATAAAAAAGATTATCGTAGTGAACTATTGATAATGAAGCCATAATGATTTCTTAAAGAAATCGCTACAAAAGCCAAGTATGTTTCATTAAGTAAATAATGTTTATTTTTTTTTTTTTTTTTTTATGTCTCTTTGTCGTATGGACTTCTTATTAGTGATTACATAATGTGATAAACAGTAAATGTTTTAGAAACAGGCTCAGAGTCACAGCAATCTTCAACAGCTATGATCCAACACATTCCAACTGAGACGACGTGATTCCTCACCACCCTGAATATATGGATGTAGAAAAACAGCATCCGCTGGAAAAGCAAGACAACTTTAAACAAAAAAAAACAAAAAAAAAATATCGTTCAAACAACGAAGAATGTCGTTGTTTTGTTTATGCGCATACTCTGTATGCATAGAAATTAGCCTACAACAATAACGAAACAATAATTTGAATCATCCTTGTCAGGTCAGACACTGACAGGAATTTAGCGAACTGTGTTTTACAGCTGTTACCATTGAAACATACTAGATTGTATTTAGAACAGGAATATACATCTGCATTTCGAAATTTCTCGAGTTTGTGAATTTGTCAAAATAACTAGTCTGAATGGTATTAATACCTATAATTTGGCTCGTCCCGTCTAAAGAGCGTCACGTGACAAGGTGTTAAAGTTCCAAGACAGCTTAAACTACTAAATGACTATTCTGTGTTCATTAGAGAACAACAATGCAAACACGAATTCAATATGGATAATTGTTACATATATATACATATAATTAAGCCCATTTGGTTACTTGAATGTTCTAACTAATCTTTTAATTATTAAAATAAGTTATCTTAGTTTGTTACTTAGTTTTCAGGATAAGTAAGTACCACAGAATAACACAATAAAATATCCAACAATAATAGATTTGGCTATCTTCAATCAATCGACATGTATGTTAGAAAAAACCACACCATTAAACCGTAATCACCATTGACGGAGTTACCTTTTGTGCAAGAAGGCGCACCGATCAAAATATCTCATTTAAAACGCGCGCCGAATTTTTACAGACTTCGAGCGCGCGTTGAGTAAACGACTCTGCAAACAGCCTTTGTGAATTTACTTTGCAACTTAAATGCTAATTTTGAGTTTGTTAATCCCAGAGTTTCTTAGTTTAAGGAATAACGGAACTTCCACTGATTAGAATAATTCAGTTTCTAAACAGCCCATGGGCGTGTTTATACTCTCTGCTGTTTAGTTTAGGTGAAGATATTATTCTTAGTTTTTTATGTAATTCTGCAACTCCTTGATATTTCTTTATATTGTTTTATGTGTCACACAGCTTCACACAGAATCAAACGCGACGTTCAGCTCAGAGGCTAGTATAATATAATATAATATAATATAATATAATATAATATAATATAATATAACATAACATAATATAATATATATATATCGTACTGATGATTAACCTATATCATTCAAACATTTTTCAATGTTGTTCTACAGGATAGGAGTGTGTCACCAGCAGCGCACTATCACAGACGACTTTGTTTATTTTCATAATATTCTACTGGAGTAAAGTAGTTTCTGTGTCAGTATACTGAAGTGGTATTTCTCAAAACTGTTGCTCTAAGACGTAGATGAATGACAATGAGGATGACGATCACATAAACAAGCAGTAACAAGTTAGATTTAATTATATTTACTTAATCCTTAAATAGACAAAAAAACAAAAAACAAATCCTGGATTTAATAAATAAAACATTTCTTTATTTCTGAATTTTTTTATTTTAATAATGTATTTCCATGACACACATTCACTATCTGGAAGAAATTCAATAATGATTTCCAATAAACTAATAAATCAGCATAATAAGTATATATGAAAAGTACACCAATGATGTGAACAAGATAAACGTTAAATAAAGAAAACAAACAGGATAATTTACAAATATACGTGGACGAATGCTTTCTCGTGCGTCAAAGTTCAGTAAATAAGAAAAAGCATGAGCTAAATGGGTCAGTAAGGAAAATGTTATCAAATGTTTTCCAAACTGTTTCCATAAACATTGAGTAAGATACTTTGAGCTGTCTAACATATATTTCAAATTACCTTTAACTATCATTAAATAAATATGTTTAGTAATATTTAGTAAATTAACTTTGTTTTGAAAACAAAGAAAAACCCACATCAATACAAAAAAGAAAAGAAGAAGAAAAAAAAAATATTAAAGAAAGGAAAAGAGAAAATAAGAGAAATAAAAAACAACCGCAGCATCAACAAAAGCAAAAAGAAGAAGAAGCAAAATGGTAAAAAGACAACAACAGCTAATCAAACAATCACAAAACTTTGGTTGTCTCGGACATGTGTTATATCATCATTATTTTCTGAAATATTTTCATCATGTTAACAAAATTACGTCTGCTAGGTTTCTGTCTCTAAAAACAGGTTGAATGTATTTCTATGTTGTCTGGAAATGTACAGAAAATCGTGGAAGTGTTTATATCTTACTCATTTGCTCGTATGCAGATCCTTGATCAACAGCTTCAACTTGCAAAGCCTCGTAATGATTTGTCTCTTGTTGGTTGTCGTCTGTGTTGTGTTGTGTGATTTCACCATCAAGTTGTCCTGCACATTTTCTTTTACGTCTGGGAGATTTCTGATCTGACGCAGGGGCAGCATCCACATCGTCGTCAACAGCTTCGTATACTGGAGCACTTGCCGTTGCTGTTGTTGATTGGATATTTTGACTTTTAAAAAAAGACACAGCTGGTTCCTTCGATTTCGTCGCTGTTCTTTTGCTCCTGAAATTATTTATTTATTTAAATCAACAGATTTAATTCAATTTATGGTTTCCTTTCCTAACACATATTATGAAATGTTCGGTCGATATATTACGTTTCTTGAGACACAGATGTTTAATCATTAATAAATATCTGAATGTAATGTTTGTTCAGTACAGTAAATATTGTATAACATATTAAATTATTTGCTTACCTAATAACTAGAATAAGTGCAGCTGCACTTAAAATCAAGGCTAAAACTGTGAGACATGAGAAAAGGACACTAACACTGTCTGTGATTATTTGTTGTAAAACTGAAAAAAATCAGCAAAACAAATATTACAGTTTAATAAAATTTAAGTCACAAAATATCGTGAAAGATTACACGTGTAAATGTATTTATTAAATAAAAATAAAACATTTTCATTAAACAACATGAAAAAAATAATATTCTACTAAGCGACAACCATAACTGAAAGGAATAAATGCATATTGTTACCTGTATTACAAGATATACCCTGCCACCCGGCAACGCACCCATCAACGCATAATCCTGTCATAAAATCACATTTCTGGTTACCATGGCAATGTCTGTCAGCGCAGATCTGGAGGCAACCTTCACCATACATGCCAAGAGGGCACTCTGTGACTGAAACGTGTACACCGTTATTAATTATCTTTTTAAAACACAAACGTACATCCATGTACGTGCCTAACTACTTTGTTACACAAAAACTAAAAAATAAAGGACAGCATTACATAAATACAGACTTACGCGAATATTGCAGAAATACAAAAATACATACAAAAGAATACACACAAAATTATATCATTCATGGAACAGTTTGATTACTCATGGTCTCTCGCTCCACAAAATAACAATTACTATGTGCATGTTGTAAAATGTATGTTTGTGTAACCCTTCCCTTCACATGGCTCAAGCAAATTAGTGAGAGTACAACCGGTCCTAAAACATTCTTCGGGTGATGCCATAACCAAATCTACCAACAAAACCTCTGAATACTGGGGTTGCCACGACAATATCTTTTTTCTTTTTAACTTTGACAGTTGCTGGACTAATTAATTCTTAAAGTAGACACACACACACACACACATACAAACGCGCACACGCACACACATACTTTCCAAAGAATGAAGCACACTGTTTTTTTCTTCAGTTTACACAAGTAGATTTACATTCTTTGTCATATCTTCCTGCTCTATTTAAGACAGTTAACAAAAATAACCATAGTAAAGGATAAAATAATTAATAGTCGTTTACATTTTAGCTGAAATGTATTGTGTTTATGTGTGTGTGTGTGTGTGTGTGTGTGTGTGTGTGTGTGTGTGTGTGTGTGTGTGTGAAATAAAACAAAAACAAATAAACAAACAAA
Organism: Chrysomallon squamiferum; assembly: GCA_012295275.1. Classification (NCBI taxonomy): domain Eukaryota; kingdom Metazoa; phylum Mollusca; class Gastropoda; order Neomphalida; family Peltospiridae; genus Chrysomallon; species Chrysomallon squamiferum. The sequence continues at coordinate 21,970,350 of CM022670.1, forward strand.
CAAACAAAAAGATTGTCTCGATTGCTGTAACGTCGTCCGTCCACGCAGTGCTGGCGAGTGGATGTCATACGTTCAAGTCTCGTTACGGCCATCTGACGGGTTTGTGAAGTCTTGATGTGCAGAGTCTATTCAGACGTTCATAAGACAGAGAATATTCAAAATCCTAAGACAAACACACTCACACACTCATACACACACAGATACATATATACACACACACATACATACATATCAGTTATGTATATTTGGTTCTTGCATCTTTCTATTATGTTTTCTATTTTATTTTTTATTTTTTTATTCATATTACTATTACCATTTCTGCTAGTACTACTACTTCTACTGATCCTGTTATTATTATTATTATTATTATTATTATTATTATTATTATCACAATTATAATTATTATTATTATGTACATTTACTTCAGTGCATGGTTCAATTGTGTTTTTTCCTTTTTATTATTATGATTATGATCATGGTAATGCTGATGATTAGAATTAGTATTAGTATTAGTATTAATATTAGTATTATTAGCAATATTAGTACTATTAGTACTAAATATATGTTTGTGCAACCCTTCCCTTCACATGGCTCAAGCAAATTAGTGAGAGTACAACCGGTCCTAAAACATTCTTCGGGTGATGCCATAACAAAATCTACCATCAAAACCTCTGAATACTGGGGTTGCTACTGCATTTTCATTTTTCTTTTTACCTTTGACAGTTGCTGGACTAATTCATTCCTAAAGTAGACACACACACACACACACACACACACAAACATGCACACGCACACGTACACACATACTTTCCAAAGAAAGAAGCACAATATTTCTTTCTGCGGTTTCCACAAGCAAATTTACATTTCGTGTCATGTCTTCCAGCTCTGTTTATGACAATTAATAAAAATAACCATAGTAAAGGATAAAATAATTAATAGTCGTCAACGATATGCCATTACGTTTTAACTGAAATGTGTTGTGTCTATATGTGTGTATGTGCGTGCGTGTGTGTGTGTGAAATAAAACAAAAACAAATAAACAAACAAACAAACAAAAAGATTGTCTAAATTGTTGTAACGTCGTCCGTCCACGCAGTGCTGGCGAGTGGGTGTCATACGTTCAAGTCTCGTTACGGCCATCTGACGGGTTTGTGAAGTCTTGATGTGCAGAGTCTATTCAGACGTTCATAAGACAGAGAATATTCAAAATCCTAAAACACACACACTCACACACTCATACACACACACAGATACATATATACATACACACATACATACATACATACATAAATACATAGATACATACACACATACATACATAAATACATAAATACATAGATACATACACACATACATACATAAATACATACATACATACATACATACATACACACATACATACATACATATCAGTTATGTATATTTGGTTCTTACATCTTTCTATTATGTTTTCTATTTCTTTCTTTTTTTGTTATTCATATTACTATTAGCATTTCTGCTAGTACTACTACTTCTACTGATCCTGTAATTATTATTATTATTATTATCATTCTTATTGTTCTTATTATTCTTCTTATTATTATTATCACAATTATAATTATTATTATTATGTACATTTACTTCAGTGCATGGTTCAATGGTGTTTTTTCCTTTTTATTATTATGATTATGATCATGGTAATGATGATGATTAGAATTAGTATTAGTATTAATATTAGTATTATTAGCATTATTATTATTAGTCGTATTATTAGTATTATTACAATTATTATTATTATAGTCCCATAACAATAGCTGCATTTATTTTTACTGAAATAAGGATATGTAAAATGTAGAGTACGACTGACCTTGCTTGCAAAAGATACCTTCGTAACCTTCAATACAACCTCCAGTACAATTTCCAGAGATTCTGTCACATCGCTTGCTTCTACAATTCTCACATCTAGATTTACAGTTCTTACCATATGTTCCTGGACTGCATTCTGCAGTTATTGAAATAAGAACAAAACCAATAAAGTAATAAACTGTCGTTTAATCACATTACAGTTGATTTTAATGTTAAGAATAATTGTGTTTCGGGCCTGCTTCTCAGAGACAGAGCCTGCTACTAGGTATCGTTCGAGTGGATAATGATAAATTGTTAATATATTTTTCCCAGAACAAATTTCCATAACATTTATACACTTTTGATTTGTAAGAATTGAGACTATTATTACATAATTAAAATATTTTATTTCTTCAGACGTTCAAATTTTTTTAAATGTTGTATTGATAACTGTGTTTCTATGTATTTCAAAGTAAACACTGATCCTATACCTTCTCTACAGTCTGTTCCATTCCATCCTGCCGTACATCCTGCAGTGTCACACTTTCCTGTCTGTACGTCACAAGATGAGTGTGTGTTAACACAGTGACGTTTTTCACACAACTTCTCACAGTTAGAACCATACTTGACTTTCAGCTCACACGCTAGTACAATGTAATGTAATGTAATGTAAATACTTTCTCAGATATATAATATTCGTTTATTTTTAGTACTGTGTTTTGAATGTAACACTCAGTACATTATGATATTCTACAACAATTTATCAAAACACTGTGAACCTAAAAACTATTTATTATTACTATTGTTGTTGTTCTTATTATTAATTATTATTCGTTATCATAACCATCAATATCGTCATTGTTAGTAAATCACCTGGTTACTTATGGTGTTTTTATTACGGTGAAAACGAATTTTAAAATAATTAGAGTTTAAGGAAATTGCTCACTTTAACTCACCATATACTTCAACTTCCAGAAAATCTAACGCTGTACCAATTTCTTCACCATTATCTGTTTCTTGATAGACAGTCACGTATCTGGCATTAACATTACACGCAAAACTCACGACATCAGGAATATCGGATCCATTTTTACTACCAGTAACAGTACCACACAGATGTCCTGTGTTAGAAGCATTTACAGCTCTGTTTGTGTATATCTGTACTCCACGCCTTCGATTCTTCACTTGAATAAATAAAAATAGTATATGAAATATTGAGTTTTATGTATCCTATTATATAAAGTTAATAATATGAAATAAAGCTGCAGTGTTCTAATAAATAAATAAATAAATAAACTTTTAATATCGCGTTTTACTGACCAGCATTAGATAGTGTCTAAATCTAATTTAAGAACCTAAGAAATCTCTTTGAAAAAAACAAAAAAACAAAAGAAGACAAACTGAAAATCGAAATCATCTGCTGTCTACATTCCTGTTTAAATACAGTGTCCATTCTGTCTTGAAAATGTTCCTTTTACTGTCTGTGTATTTATATAATAACTGTAATTTATCAAGTCCTACTAAATAATACATATACTACAGAACAAAATATGTATAGTGTGGTCTTCCTTCAACTTACTGTAATTATATGAATAATATATGTGCGTTTGTATGTATGCATGCATGCATGCATGTATGTATGTATGTATGTATGTAAAATATGTATTCGTTAATATGTAGGTATTTTTTCTGTCTATGTATATAAAAGTAGAAAACAAACCAAGAACAACTACAATACCAAACAGCAACAATAACAAAACAAGAAGAAGAAGAAGAAGAAGAAGAAGAAGAAGAACAACAACAACAACAACAACAACAAGAAAAGAACAACAAAAAAGAAGAAAAAGTAGTATATCATAAAAGAAAAAAAAAACATTTAAGAAAAATGCACATCACCAAAATATGTTTACTTACCGTCAATTCTAAAATATATTTTCACTTCATGGACAAAGTACAGTTTTCTTAGATCCACTTCCCACCAAGTGTACGACTGTCCAATTGCTGTGTGCATAAAGTTAAACCCCTTTTGTTTTGTTACTCCATCAACAGCTGTAGATGATTTGTAAATGTCATAGTAAGAACTCTGGTAGGATGGCTTTCCCTTAGCTACATTTACTGATCAAAATGGAATTAAAAAATATTTAATAAAGATATGAATATCAATATCGTAGACATATACACAACGACATATGAAGAAACAGGTACCGGACCAATTATCCGGCGTCCTGAAATCCGGAAAGACAAGAAAACCGGAATTTGTTTTCCAGATGCTGTTTTCATAGTTCGCGAGCGCAGGTGTTGTCCTCACCAGACCGAAACTACTCTTTCAAGCCGCGTGGCATTCTTTTACTCGCCGAATTGTTTCCGTGTCGAGTCGCCACACTTGTGTATCGTCAATTTTCTTTATATTTTTAATTTTAAAATGTTCATGCATAATTATTTACGTATTTAGATGCCTTGATACCAGAAAACCTCAGGCCCCAAGGAGTCCGGATAATTGGTCCGATATCTGTACATACATATGAAAAAAGATGCCTCATACTACAGATATTATTAAAACAAATTTTTCCGTTTCATTATTTCTAATCAAAGATTAGGATATTGGTGGCAGTAACATTGCGTCATTTTTCGTCAAAATGACAGTTTTGAATAACTGCAAGGACTGAAGGAACTTCACATCTATCTATCTACATATCTATCTATACACATACATATACATATACATATACATATACATATACATATATACATATATATACATATACATACATATATATATATACAGATAGATAGATAGATGCACACAGACATAAACACACATACACATATACATATACACACATACATAACACATTCATAAACACATGCAAGCATAGCTATACACATATATATAGTGAGAGATATGCAAACATATGTATATATTAATTATACATATATAAATGCATAAGGACGAGGGTACATATATACATACATACATTTTTACGTATATAGATAAAACATACATATACACACATACAGATATATATATATATATATATATATATATTTACAAACATTATATACATACACACATACATAGCTAAGTATTTAATTATTGATTTATTATAAGCATATACGGACGATCTAACACCCACACATATATACATCCATATATACATACATATATGTATGTGTGTACATTTTTAAACGACTTACCAAACTGAGCTGAAATATGAACTTGAAACGTGAAAATAAAGAAGAGAAAAACATAAAACTCCAAACAAACTGCAGCCATATTGTGTTAAACCAGACAAGGTGACCCAGGAAGACCTGGGTCTTGTTCAAAGCGCTCACGTTTACTCAACATTTAGTTTAACATTATGTCTACTGTTCCTTCTTACCGCATGACGCAAACTGAATACAGGTTATGATTCACCAGATTACAGTGCAGATATATCAATTGTCAGGTTTCATTCACTGTGTGTATATTAATCTATAAAAAACTTTTGTTTGAGTATCTGTTGAATAGTGTGTGAATGTAGGAAGAAATAAAATTTAAAATTAAAAATAACAATTACAGTTTCATTATGATCTAAGGATAAGTTTGATCATAAATAGTATATCTGGTTGAAACCGGTCCGGTCATTGTGAGCAACACAGTAGCTGATTTTACAAAGCGAATGGAGTATTATTAATGTATGTGGCTCGCTTCTACTTTTACTGGGTCGACAACGTATCCCTGTTTAAAAATATGTAATATTTATTTATCAGAAGCTGAAATGTTAGGCTTGACTTGCTCAAGACAGGACAAATATTTTTGCAAATGCACAACAAAACCTATTCAGAGACTCAAGATTTTTTCTTTTCTCACGTAATACCGAGTTTTTGGTATGTTCGTCGTTCTCCTTTATTTCTACGTATTAATGTATACAAAGGTTAACATTTTATTTTAATATTCATACACAGAAGAAACACAAAATATGAAAACAAAGACAATTTTCATTAAATCAGTGGAAACTCTATTGTCATTTACGTTTATATTTTCTCATATTTTTATTTATTTATTTATTTTTATTTTTTTATCTGTTTATATATTTTATTTTATTTATTTTTTGTTTTTCCACAGTAAATATTACAGTTGTGTGTCTGTTATTATATAAAAACAAATAATAGTAACAGTGCAAGGTATGTCAACATGTTTGTAGTTCTGTATCAAAATCCATCTTAATGTCTCACGACGACTCTGGCTAGTGAAAACAGTGACCGACAAGATCAACTCCTATCTCAGGTTGCCGGCTTCACGACAAAAATGTAAATACATAAATATATCTGTATATCAATCAGTATACGATCCTTTCACTCATGAATATTCAGTAACCACCACAGAGACGCCAACACTACTGGCGTTAAAAGCAGAATGACTGACACTAATGTCAATCCTCTATTTCAGATATAAAAGCCTATACACAGATTTTTCTTTTATGTTTCATTGTCCCGGAAAACACTGCTAATAATTGGGTTGGAGCGTATAATTACCTAGTGTCGCACTTATAAACATGTAATAGTAATTTTATTAAATTAGAATAGAAATAGAAAAAAGAGCATAATAAATACAAGTGTGTTCACATAAATATACAAATACAGGACACAAAGACAAACACTCATAAATAATGAGAGTTGTGTTGATCAAAGTTAACAACAGTGGTACCTCTCTTGTGGGGTTTTAACGGTTTGGCGGGGAACCCTTTGGCTATTACAGTTTCCAGCAAAACGGCGATGCCGTCTTTAAAAATATCACATAAAGTTGCGAAAGTAAAACATGTTCTTTAAATGATAATAATAATAATAATAATAATAATAATAATAATAATAATAATAATAATAATAATGATAATAATAATAAACGCAAAACAAACAAGTGTTTGAATAAATGTAAAACAAACAAATAAACAAAAAATAAATAAATAAAACTTACGTCTGAATGTATTTATATATGAAAATTCTGAATTTGCATTTTATGACATTATTGTTCTTTTAATGTGACACATTGAAAATATGATAGTGCAAATCGTGTATGTCTCTATGTTTATATACATATAGTGTACAGCATAGTAAATATATATGCTTGTGTATATCTATACTTGTACCTATGCGTTGTGTTTATGTATCTATGTATATATAAGCATGTATATAAATAATGTATGTTTTGTGTCTATATGTATAATTGTTTGAGTGTTTGTTAGCTTGTGTTAGCACGCGGCGCATTTGTGCATAAAGGAAGTTTAATCTCTCACTTACCTAATTCAGTATATGTGCGAATACAAAACAGTAAAATAACACAAAAGGAGAAATAAAAATAAAAATTAAAAATAACAATTACCTTTTGAATTTGATCAGTTTGGTCAATTTGATCATAAACAGAAAATCTGGTCGAAACCGGTGTCATTGTGAACAAGATAGTAGCTGATTTTACAAAGCGAATAAAATGTTATTAATTTATGTGTCTCGCTTTTCCTTTTACTGGCTCGACAACGTATCCCTGTTTTAAAAAATGTAATATGTATTTATCAGAAGCTTAAATGTCAGGCATGACTTGCTCAAGGCAAGACAAATATTTTGGCAAATGCACAATAAAACCTATTCAGAGACTCAAGATTTTTTTTTTCTCACGTAATATCGAGTTTATGATATGTTAGTCGTTCACTTTTATTTGTACGTATTAATGTATACAAAGGTCTACATTATATTTCAATTTTCATACACAGAAGAAATACAAAAGATGAAAATAAGGAATATTCATGTTAAATCAGTGGAAATTCTCTTATTTACGTTTATATTTCATTACATTTTTGCTTATTTATTTATTTTTATTTTTATTTATCTGTTTATTTATTTTATTTTATTTATTTCTGTTTTTCCACAGTAAATGTCACAGTTGTGTGTCTGTTAATATTTAAGAAAAAATAACACTAACAATGCAAAGAATATCAACATGTTTGTAGTTCTGTATCAAAATCCATCTTAATGTCACACGATGAATCTGGCTAGTTAAAACATTGACGGACAAGTTCAACTTCTATCTCACATTGCCGGCTTCACGAATAAAATGTAAATAAATAAATATAGCTCTGTATCAATCAGTATACGATCCTCTCACTCATGAATATTCAGTAACCACCACAAAGACGTCAGCACTAATGACGTTAAAAGCAGAATGACTGACACTAATGTCAATGCTCTATTTCAGATATAAAAGCCTATACACAGATTTTTCTTTTATGTTTCATTGTCCCGGAAAATACTGCTAATAATAGAGTTGGAGCATAGAAATAGATAAAAAGAGCATAATAAATATAAATGTGTTCATATAAATATACAAGTACAGGACACAACGACAAACACTAATAAATCATGAGAGTTTTGTTGAGCAAAGTTGACAACACTGGCACCTCTCTTGTGGGGTCACCTGTGAGGTCTAGAATCGCAGGTTTCCACTCATCAGAGGTAGAATAATAATAGACAATTTTCTTTTTATCATATTCAGAAGAAAAATGAATCAAGGCAAGGCATGTCGAGTTCATTCATGGATGTGAATAAAACATATTTTCCACGTCATAAAAACTCATAATAAGCACAACATATATTTATACTTCACAAAATACTGCGTTTGAAACCCAAAAACGGTTTTGATTTGTGCAAACCGCACCATGTTTTCAACGTGAAAAGTCCGCTAAGACGCCGTGTTTACAAAACATAAATATGGATGGAATACGAACTAAATGGGTTGCATTTTAGCGGTTTGGCGGGCAAGCCTTTGCCGATTACAGTTTCCAGGAAAAGGGCGATGCCGTCTTTAAAAATATCACATGAAGTTACGAAAGTAAAACATGTTTTTTTTAAATAATAATAATAATAATAATAATAATAATAATAATAATAATAATAATAATAATAATGTGATGATGTTAGTGGTAATAGATAAACTAATAATAATGATGTGATTGCGATGATGCTTAGAAGAAGAAGAACTAGACTGGTTCACTGAGAAACTTGTTGAAATAGACATCTTTCGGACAAAAATATTAATAATCCTAATAAATAAATAAAAAATAAATATTATTTCAAAGATTAAAGAAATGGATATTGGACATTAGTGGCCTATATCGCAAGTTGCTGTCTTTAATATGTTTGACCTGTTATTAGATATAGATATTATGTCAGTGACAGCATTGCAGTGATATATTACGTTTATGAATACACATTCATATATCTGTGAATGTGTATATGTTTATGCATTTGTCCTTTATGTCTAGATATCTGTGTGGTTGTGTATTTACACATGTGTGAGTATATGTATACCTATATGTTTGTGTTCGTTATACAACAAAGTTAAAAACTATACAAATAAACTTTCAAAGCAAAAAAAAAAAAAAAAAAATAAAAAATAACTGTCAAAAATTATCATTCTAACAGAAAACGTTAGATATATATCAGCTTAACAAACTCAGTGACTCATACGAACGCACATACATACAGACAGATGAACATAATTACACACAAACATATATTCAAACACAACAACGACAATAACAACCACTCTCCAAGGAACAGATTCAAAATGTATTTAAAAAAAAACCCTTTAATGTGACAAAAGTTCAGTTGCAAAAGTTAATAGTTATCGTAATACTATATTTCACTGAATTGAATGAGTTCTGAGCGAATTCAGGAAACAGGCTCTCATACAAACTTCAGTGACGTAGATCACTGTGTATGATACTTTGACAACTTTCTTGTTTCGTGTTTATTTTCTTCTGTTTTGTATTTATATTATTTAGTTTAGATTTCATAGTAATATAAAATAAACAAATTTAAACAGATAGATAGATATACGGAGAGATAGGTATATAATATAAAGAGAGAGAGAGAGAGAGAGAGAGAGAGAGAGAGAGAGAGAGAGAGAGAGAGAGAGAGAGAGAGAGAGAGAGAGAGAGAGAGAGAGAGAGAGAGAGAGAGAGAGAGAGAGAGAGAGAGAGATCAGTATATATAGACACATAAGGATTGTTTGAATAGACAGTTGTTCATTTTTCATTGCAGAACATTACGTTTTGTCACCTAATGAATGTTTATTTTATATTTAGTCTAATTCACAAAAAAAAAAAAAAAAATACCATACAGTTTTTCACACAGTATAATATATTACACAAATCTGATGTAAGGGTCTTTTAAAACAGATATGGCTATGTATCTCTTTAAAAAGAAGTAACGGACAAAAAAGAAACAACGCAACGTGGATTTAATTCACGACTGTATTAATATTTATGTTGTACAGCTATATAGTAAGTTCGCATATTTTTTCCTGTCCGTACATTATATACTAAAAACTGTACACATAATCTTTTAAAACAGATTAAAAAAACACAAAAAAGTCTACTTATAAACTATGATGACTGTAATTCTATATGGCCTCAGACTACTTTAGCTCAAATAGATCAGAAACTTCTACGGATGTAAAAGAAATAAGTAAAATACAAGAACAAAATGTACACCAAGCACGTCATTATCTGTATAAACGATAAAATGAAATAAAAACAAATGTTCATTAAAGAGATGGCAAACAAAGTTGTATAAGAATGAATAAATAAAATAAAATAATATTATAAACAAAAAAGAAAAAAAATATTATAAAAATAAAAAAAAAATAAATTAAATTAAATCAAACTAGTAGAACAATTAAGAAGGTAAATATCACATGTTATAAATGGATTTTATATAAAATCTATATTTGTGTTAATGTATATGTATATATTAAACGTTTATTTATGAATATCTTTCAACCTGCCCATTTAATGCTAACATATAAACGTAATTTTTCTTCTACAGTTAATTAGAATTGACTTACCAAACTCTGCGAATATCTTAACATGAGATGTAAAAATAAAGCACACAAGAGTAAAAAACATGTACACTGCAGCCATGTTGAGTTAGTCACTGCTAACTGGGAAGTATTTTATTTCTACACACTTGTCTTTTCTATTGTTTTATTCCGTTTGTTATCACGTGAGGAATTAATGACAGTCCGTTTGTTCGTATTTGTTTTGTTTTTATATATATATATACATATATATATATATATATATATATACACACACACACATACACACATATAGACTTTTAGAAACTAAAATGCAAAAACTTTCATAGTTAAAGGTCACATATTGACACCAATACACACGCGGGCGCCCACAGAAACACACACAGACATATATTATATATATTCTCCGAGGATCAGTTTAAAAACCTATATAAGAAATCCTTAATATGGCAAAATCATTTTTCTATAAGTTCAGTTGCAAAAGTCAACAGCAGTTGTGATATTGTATTTCACTGAGTTCAATGAAATATAAACGAATCCAGGAAACAAGCTCTCATACAATCTTCACTGACACAAATCACTGTTTGTTATGCATAGAGCAGTTTATTGTTTTATGCTGTATTTTTTTCTCTTCTTTCTCTATTTTATTTTTTTCAGATTTGAAACTAATGTGAAATAAACAGAGATAGCTAAACAGAAAGATACATGGACACATATATTGATAGACACATAGACAGACAGAAAAACAGAGACATAGAGAGATAGATTGATAAACAGATAGATAGATGCACAGATATATATATATATATATATACACACACACACACACACACACACACACACACACACACAAACACACACACACATATATAATATATAATAGATAGATAGATAGACGGAGAAACAAAGATAGATACACACACAGAAAGAGGGATAGATCAGTATAGATAGAGAAAAAAGATTGTGAGGACAAATGTGATGATCAGAGATAGTAAATATAATAATATACTACACATTCAGTAAACCAGTGTGTATAAACCGTGGAACAGAAACATTAAAAACTGAATCAGATTGCTTTTCAAATAGCATGTACGTGTTTGCTTGGAAAACTAATATTAGAAATAAAAATCTGTGGACATAATTTATGAGCTGTGAAATGGACAGTTGTTCATTTTCCAGTGTACATTAGGCCTGAGTATAATTTATTACCAGTGAGGACAATTACAATGTTTCATCTCCTAATGACTCTTTGTTTTATATCTAGTCTCACTCACTGAAAGAAAAAAAAAAAAAAAAAAAAAAAAAAAAAAAAAACCAAAAAAATTCTAATTTTACAGTCAATATAAATATACTGTTGTAAAATGAATATAACTGTAAGACAATAATCACTGAAATATTGATCGTGCTAATAGACTAAACCATTAATTATTTATTAAGTCATTAAATGTGTATTGACAAATTAACTGTTTTCTTTTAAGTTCAGTACTTCCTGTATTTACTGAGTTTAACAAACATTTGCTAGATAACCACTCTCTATCAGAATAACGCTTGTAGACAAATATTTTTCAATAGTTTTAAAAAGTGTATTAAAAAATAAAACTATACAAAATTACCAACAAGGATGAGTTCTGTATCAAATGTTAGTTTTATTGTATGTCGAATAATTAAATCTGTCGAATTTATTATAATATTTTACAGAAATTATGTCAAATTAAAATCACATAGGAAGAATATTAAAACTTCAAATGCATCAACATTAGGCACATTACATTAACTTCAAAGTTAAGAAGATTACGCAAAACTGTTAAGTAATATGTAAAACCATTACACTTTGGTTTCAAATCAGTTCCTATAATACACATGTAACAGCTATCTACAAAGATTTTTTTAAAAGCTTCAACAATCAAAGAAAGAAAATGAAAACTAAAATGAATTGACAAGTGTGAGCTAAACAAAGTCAGTTAACAGTGATCACTGTTCTTATGCTCAATATGTACAAATATTTTTCTGTATTTAATAAAATATATTTAAAAAAATATATAGAACAGAATATAAAATTACAATGAAGAATGAGTTCTGTATCAAACGTCAGTTTTGTAGTACGTCGAATAATTAAATCTGTAGAATTTAGATATACTATTTTACAGAAATTATGTCAAATCAAAAACACACAGGAAAATTATTTAAAATTACAAATGTATGAATATTAGGCACAATTACATTCATTTAAAAATTATGAAGATTATGTAAAACTTGTGTCTATAAATGTCTTCAACAAAAAGCTTCGCCAGTTAGAAAGCAAAATGAAAACAAAAGTTAATTGATAATCAAGAGCTAAACGTAGTGAGTTAATTATATTAACTGTTTTAGAATGATATGTACACATGTAAATATGTACACATCTACACACAGACAATCTTCAGTTGTGAGATGTAGGACAGTTTGCATACACTGATGAAGATTCAAAATGGAGGAAAGCCAAGTTGCAGAAGAATACAAAGTCATCCTGAAATACACATAGCGATATTTTTGTAAAAACATTTATCTCTGTCTGTCTGACTTGTGTATAATATTTACATTGATAGACCAAATGTAATGATCCGAAAATTAATATAACATAAATTTCGTATAGACTACGTTGAATTATTTTATTTAATTTATTTATTTATTTATTTATTTACATTTATATTTTTATCATTACTGAAATTAGTTGTTATTGTATTAGCATTACATAAATCAAAAAACAGGCTTTTGTTAACTAGACAGAAAGATGATCTGCACTTAATAAATATCATTTATAAGATAATTACAGTTACATTTTAACAAGACACTACGGATTTTTACCTTGGTAAATGTAACATGAGGAAGTATTGTTTGCAATCTTCTGATGTTGTTGAAGATCTCAACTTCTGTGTCGAGTTTAGTACCAAACAGGATGTTGTTTGCTATACACAGCTTTATTGCGTTCTTAGCTTCACATTCTCTGAAACAAATAAGCAAAATAAATAAATAAACAAATAAAAATAATCACATGGATACAGACATAGGCATCAGCATTTTTCTTAAAATATATTAAACAATGAAACAGTACAGAAACTAACACCTACCTGTATACAAAAGTGACAGGATGAAACTTCCCTTTTTGTTGTTGTAATCTTTCACTGATTCTTGTCAGACAGGTTATCAGTGTTACAGAATCAGTGGTTGGCAACCATCCCTGTATACAGTAATGTTGTATCTCTCGTTTTTCTTTGTCACCCTGAGAATTTCAAACGACAAATAAAATAAACAATGAAAACTAAACACTATTTTATGCGTTTTTCATTTAACAGTATTTAGAAATTTCTCAGTCTGATAGGGATAATACACAAAACTGTGTTGATGTATGTTTAAGATAGATTATATAAAAGATTTACGTTTAAGATAGATTATATAAAAGATTTACATAATATATGAACAATATTTACGTTTGTTTGCTGTTGATAATAAAGACTATATATGTGAGTCTGATATCAGATTTGCATGTGTCTGTCGTACACGATAAACAATATAATAAAACCTTTCTGACATTGATAATAAACAATATTTTTGTTTATTAAATGTATATATCAGAACTGTTTGAATGTACCTGATGTAGATGTTAACAACATTTACGTGTGTCTGATACAGCTGGCAAACAATGTTTACCTCTGTCTGATGTAGAGAATAGACAGTATTTACGTCTGTCTAATATAAATAGTAAAACAATATTAATGTATATTTAAATAAAATTTACGTCTCCTTGATGAAGAGAGTAAATAATATTTACGTCTGTCTGATGCAGAGTAAACAATATTTATTTGTGTCTCATGGAAATAGTAAACAATATTTACGTCTGTTTAATATAAACAGTAAAACAATATTAACGTATATTTGATGAAGAGACTAAATAGTATTTACGTGTGTCTCAACTTGCAGTGTGTTTTCCATTATCTCGTGTGTCACTGAAGTCTGGTGAAGAGATGTCACTGTGACTTTTCCATGTTTTACTGATTCGTCATTTGAAGGAATCAGGCCTACACAAGTCTGAAAATGCAGATTTTTAATATTACATACGAGTGATAATAATATAAATAAAACTGAATAATGTATAAGAAATGTCCAATATTATATTCAGAAACAGAATTAAGATTTGCAATTGATTTATAATATTACCTAGAAATAATAAAGAAATCAAAACGTTTTATATAAATTACTAATTGTGTAGCAGAGACAAATGAAAATTATAGTGCTTGAGACTATGAAATGAAAAACGCTCTGCTTACCTCATTATCAAAGGTAATGACGGTGTACGAATCATTTTCTAACACAAGCTTCCAGAAACTTTCTCCAGTGTCTTTCACACGCGGTATCAGCAAATAGCCTTGTTTAGATACTTTAGACTAAAAATGAAAAAATAAAACATTTTTTATTAAAGATTTGCCGTTTAGACTGACTGGCTACTTTTTAAATGTTTTTGTCCACAAACAGTGATATTTATACTTTTCTGTTTCTTTATATATTTTCTTTCCTACATATTAACTTTTCATACCCTATCTCCAAATCATGTTTGACGTCTAACTATAGTTACAGTATCCTTTACAGTTTTTAAACTGTTGTTTCTTTACTCAATTTATCTTAGCATTGACGATCTACCTTTTCATTTTACTTCCACCCATCCAAACATCTACCATTTGCTTTCTGCTTGCGTCATTTAATTCTGGATTGCATTATACATTCTTGTATCCACTAATCATTCATTAGAGTTAACACTTACCATAGTTTTACCTTAACCATTACGTGACAAAAATGCCAAAATGTTCACATCGAACTTCATGAATCAAAATAGAGTAATTCTCAGTTGAGTAATAATCAATTTAGTAATACACTGAGAGAAAACTCACAGGCAGACAGAGGGCGTAAAAATGTTGTCTTCCATCAATCCACAGCTTGTTCCTGTCCGCAGTCTCTGTGAAATAAATGAATTAATATAATCTTTACTTATAATTTTATGTTCTGAAATACTGGCCTGTATCAGGTAGTTAACAAGAAAATCACAATTACTATTCTTATTACTGCCATTTCTTTTCTTCTTCTTCTTCTTCTTTTTCAATTTTATTATCATTGTTATTATTATTATTATTATTATTGTTGTTGTTGTTGTTGTTGTTGTTGTTTTTGTTGTTGTTGTTATTGTTATAATTATTATAAAAAGTACCTGTGTTCTCAGTTTTATCTGGTGTCGCCGTTTTCTGAAAGAATATAAATAGCATGAAATGTTCATACCAAATTATACTCTAAAGTTATTTTGTTTAATAATGTTCAGTTCGTACACGTACAGAAAGTAACATAGACATAAAACATTCATAATGACAGATGTGTTTATAACGCATTTCATATTTTGTATTATCTAATCGAAACAATGTTTTATAGTATATGATGTAGTATCCAAAAGGTCACAAGTTTGTAAAATTAAACTATTTGTTTGATACCAATATATTTTATAAAGTGTTACAAAGTAAATTTATTTCGAAAAAAGTACTTTGTTTACTATTGACAAATCTCTCTAAACCATTAATATCCATATATGTCGCTTTACTGTTGTTTCTGTCTTTATTTAATGAATCAGAGGTATTCGAAACAATATTTTATTTGAATTGATATTACTAAGGATCTACTTGGTTAATTCCTTTCTTTCTCACGATTAAAGGAATTATAATTATATAATAACGAAGTCATTTATTCTGTACTTACTAGAGCTAGTTCGTCCACAGTTTTCTTTCCCATGACGATAGAAGTTTTCTGTTGCTGATATTTAAAATAAAACTCTGCGTTGTCCATGCTTGTGTCACCGTACGTGGCCATCTCAAGTAGAGCGACAAACAACATTTCATACTGCTCCTGTAATTAATTTATAACAGTAATAAGTTTACCTTTTTAAAGTGGTAATATATTGCTAACTTTACCTAGTTAATATAGAAATAAGTTTAACTTTACCTCGGTTTGAACTAGACCTTTACGCTGATCTCTCAGTCGAGTGATGACCTTGAAGACATCGACTTTTCCTGTAGCCTCCATCTCGTCCAGTAGAATGTCCAGGGCAATGTACGTTCCAGTTCGTCCAACTCCAGCACTGAAATCATGTAATTGTTAGTATTCATAACTTACGAAATATCAAATATCTTCATTTTAAAGATAACATTAATATAAACGTCTTTAATGGTCTACATATAATTAATAGAAGTAATCTACCTGCAGTGTACAAGAACAGGACCAGAAAGTGTAGGTTTTGACTTGCGCACTTGATACAGAAATTCTGTGAAGTCATAAACATTGGGGATTCCATGATCTGGCCAGGTAATGAAGTGAAACTGCTGAAAGGTTTTAGTTTTTCCAGTCTAAAATGATAAAGAAAAGAAAAAATCTGGAAAAAGTATTTATTTAATTATTTATATTTATTACTTTATTTATTTATTTATTTATTTATTTATTTATTTATTTATTTTTTTTTTTTTTTTTTTATTATATAGAACCCAGGTTTATATATTGTTATTACGATTTTTCTTCACTTTGTAAGTAATGAATGTCTTTCCAATCTGCTATAAATTAATAAGGTTCTTTTCACCTTCATCCCCCAACTCCCAAAAAACAAAATCCTTCAGGACTGTTTTAAATAATTTTTTTAATATAATCTACTGAAACAAATTTAGTAATAACGAACGAGTAAATACAAAAACTTAATTATTTCACCTTTCTGTGTGTCACAGACATTTTCCTAATTACAAAGTCACGTTTCTCTAGTTTTTCTGTGACAACAACTGTGAATGGTCCTATGGTCTTCATCTCTTCATCTGACCAATACGCTTCACACTTCACCTTAAAATAATAATAATAATAATAATAATAATAATAATAATAATAATAATAATAATAATAATAATAAATATATAAATAAATAAATAAGTATGGTTGGAACTGCACTGATCTCAACTAAATTAAATCTCGACGATGATAACAAGAAGAAAAAACAATGAAAGAAGATATCATAAAATTGATGACAGAGGAAATAGAGATCTTATTATTATTTATATTATTATTATTATTATTATTTTTTTTTTTTTTTTTTTTAATTTTAATGTTTTTAAATCTTTTACCAGAGGCAAGAATAAGACTGGGGAACTAGAGAACTGATTTAGTCATCTTGTGCTCATTTATAAAGAAAGTACCTTGGTGTCTTCCACGAGATTACAAAGCATAATAATTTTACTACATTTCTTCTCCCACAGCATTCTCCAGAAATCTCTTAATGTCTTCTTGTTTGGAGCTGAAATTAAAATAAAAATCAATTTCATAGCTGATATCGATTATGTGTGGTAAATATATAAAACAATTTTTCGGTAGAACGTAGTTAAAGCCGTATATAAAATAATGATTTGATTTACCTTGAGCTGCAATCAAATAATCCTTTTCTTCATAAGCCTACAATAGAAAACATTTTCATTGTGTAATATTACTTAATCATTGATACTTTTGTAGATATTCATAAGTTAACTTCAATACATACATATATACGTACATTTATATATGTGTATGTGTCTGTGTGTGTACAAATTTATGTATGTCTGTGTGCATAAATGTATGTAAATTATTTATATTAATAACTGAAATACATATCTGACTATTGTGTTTTAAACACTGAAATGGAATACTCCTCTCTTTGTATGATATTTATAAGCCAGTGAATTAAACAATGTAATCATTTAATAATCGTTATGGTCGACAAGTTAACAGTGTATATATCATAAAGTCATCAGGTTATGTTGCTAAAAACATTTTTGAAATTATTTGTATGTGAATCAAATATGGTTCATGTTTCTGTGTATCATATGGAACTGACATTAAATAGTTTATAGTAAAATGTATGTACATCTAATACTAAATAACTGGCTGTATTTACTATTATATTTTGTATTGTAGTTAAGAAACAGCAAAGACTTACATCAACGAGGCTGGCGTTGATATAATCAGAATGTGCTACATCTGGCAGCATCGTTAAAACAACTCGATTCTTGTCATCTTCAAAACACATTACAATCAGAACTAGTTTGAAGTTTCACCATTAGAGATATCTTATACACAGTGTATATGAAATGTATATTAATGTAGTTGACATCATCATTATTTTTATTTAAATAATAATAAAAACGGCTGCCGCATAAAATATTGTCCATCAACGCTCAACATGAATATTTTAACACTGAAATTCACACTAAGATGACAACCTGAAAAACTACTTTATGAGAAGAAAAAAAATCTGGAGACATTTCAGACAGAGGAATTTGTGAAATCATAAAATTGTATAAAATGAAAACAATATACTGACCAGCAAAATTATTTCAGTCATGAGCTAATTTCTAATGTCACTGCCAGTGAAATACTAAAAAGATTGTTTTAATACACACACTTACATGGATAGTAGCCTTTGAATCGATTCTTTTCTTTGTTTTCTGGAACCTGAGATTCTTTATATGACGATGTGAATCCGTTGTCCAGTTTCTGAAAGTGAAATTAAAAACAAAATTATTATATTTTCAGATAACTACAGGAACAATGCCTCTTAATTAAAAAAATAAAATGGATTTTGATAATGGAGAACAATGGAGAAACAACAACAACAAACAACAACAACAACAAAAGAAGAAGAAGAAGAAGAAGAAGAAGAAGAAGATGAGAAGAAAAGAAGAAGAAAAAAAAGAAAAGAAGAAGGAAAATTAACAACAACAACAACAAAAAACAACAACAATAACAGTAATAATAATAATAGAAACAGAAGAAGAAGAAAAAGAAAAACAATAAAATCAAGAAGAGGAAAAAGAAGAAGAATAAAGGGTATAATTACAAGATATGTTTGATTCCACAAACCTTGAACTCTGATTCAAATCCTCCTGGTTGTCGTCTGATTTTCTGAATGACTGTGGAAAGTTCACTGACCAGCACTCCACCCTCGGGCAGTTGGACGTCAGAGACGTTGTAGTAAACTGAAGCTGCTGTTTCAACTTCTTGTTCATCTGTCTCTTCTACTGGAGAATTAATAGTCAACGTAACTTCACAGTCTTCTTCCTTTTCTCCGTCATCCTCTATTCCTTCTGGAGACTGTCGAGTTGGTAAATCGACATCAACAAATTCGTAAGGATAATCTATGCCGGACAAATAAACCAAATAAATTGTTAGATGATTTAAATTTTAAATTGAAAAAAAAAAAATAAAAGAAAGAAAACCAAAAAGGTGAAGAGAAAAAGACATCAACATTTTGAAATAAACAGAAAGAAAGAAAAAGGGGAAAAAGACACAAAAAGAAAAATTTCTACTACAGAATTTATCAAGAGGTTAGTAATATCGAAGATTCTTCTTCTTGCAAGTCGTCCAGCCAGAACGTTTCTCCATACATTCTATATGCAACTGCTTATAAAAGAGTCCTTGCAGTTCGTTGCTAATTAGTTGCTAGTAGTTCATGGAATTATGGAATGTGTTTCATTTTGTATGAATATCATTTTACAATAAAATATAGAGTAATCATTTGAGTACTGAAATTTATTTATTTATTTATTTATTTATTTATTTATTTATTTATTTATCGGAGGGTTAAATGCTTATTCAACCGACAGATAATTAAAGTTATTACTTATTTGATTCTTACCAGTCTCATTTCTACTTTTATTTTGTTTTGAATTCCACTTCACTTGATTTGAATCTTCGGTTTTCTCTTTAGTAGACATTCGCCGTCGTCTGAACAGAGAAGAAAAGAAACTTTAAAAATGGTTGTCAGTTTGATGTAAATCATGTTTATAAAATAATATGCATATATTCATAATGTTTCACAGAGAACGAACAATTTGTACTTTGCACACACAAACACACACACACACACATATATATATATATATATATCGCTACGTATGTATCATTTACCTATGCACGTTTGTAGGCATATGTGTGTGTGCATTTATGAACCAAATAAATTAGCCCCAAAAATGTATGTAATTTCTAATTCGTAACAAAGTAAAATAATTTGATGCAAATACCTCATTAATACAAATATCAGAGCAAGCACAACTACAATGACTACAGCAACACCGATGACACTTCCAGCAATTATGAAAGTTTGTTGTTCAGATCCAGAAATCCCTTGAAAAAAAAAAGAGAGAGATTGTAAGAAAATACAATAAAAATATGGGCGAAATATCATATTCTTATGAGTAATATATTTACTTAAAATAAATAAGTATGTAATGTCCAAATAGATAATCGTTTAAAATATATTACGAGACATTCGACTAGACTAAAATACGTAAATGTAAAATGACTTTCACTAAAAGGAAATATAATTAATTCATATCAATTCATAATATAAATATATATATATATATATATATAAGTAACAAAAAATAACTTTGATTTGTTAGAGGACAATGAAACTGTAAATATATAAAATGCCTATATTCACATTTTTTCAAGAAAACAAAATTACTGACGTTGTATACACAAGTATAATAAAGATAATGATGTTGATGATGATGATAATAATAATAACGTAGAATTAAGCTATACCAAAGAAATATGCAACGTCATATTTACCACAGATATTCGAACAATGTTGATTTCAATAAAACGTGAAGCAGATAAAAACAAAAAACTATCAATTACCCACTTTCATTATAATAGAAAACAACCAGTTCTACAATTTGTTCTTTTTATTCTAATTCATCTTCTTATCATCATAATCATCATTATCATCGTCATCATCATCATCATCATTATTATTATTATTATTATGGGACGTAATTATTATAGACATTAAGAACTATTCATCATCTGATCCATTTAGATTTCTTTTTAAAAAGTGAGATACGTCTTAGTTGAAATGAATTAGGCACATGAACTCACTTTCTTCACACAGTTCTCCTTGGTAACCGTCTTTACAACCTCCTGTACAATTTCCAGAAATAAAATCACATGTTTCTGTTTTACACTGACCACATGTAGAATTACAGTCAAATCCGTATTTTCCAGATCTGCATTCTGAAAACATACAAAGTACCAACCTGCACGTCAGTTTCAGCTGTGTTGAGAATTATAATTATAGTACTGATGACAAAGATAATGCATTGTTATAAACATAGAAACTCTTACCTATCCAAAAAAATATACATGCACAAAAGATACAAACACAAACACGCACACGCATACAGACAATCGCAAACAGTGAAAACGGGAGTAAAATGAAAATACAGTGATTCTTAAATATTTCAGAGGAAACAATAGTTGAACAAGGTAAAAAAGGAAAAAAAAAAATGAAATGTAAAAAATGATAATAATAACTAACCCAAAACAATAAATAGATGAAGAAACTAAGAAAAACAAATAAAAGATGAAGTTTAGAAAGAAATATAAATAAATAAAATTAATAGAATAAGTAATTCGTTTACATTAAGAATCTCGATATCCAGCTTTTCAGCCATTTTTGGTATTGTCCATGTATTGTTTTTACTTTCACCACAAATAAAATTACACTTAGATCCCAATTTTCCAGAGTCTCATTCTGGAAACAGCGGAAAAGATCCGTTTCTTAATTAATTTAACATCTATAACACTTTGCACTGTAGCGTAGACTAATCTTTTTATCAGTAATTAACTAAATATAGTCATTTGTAAGAAGAGAAAATAAAATAAATGTATGAAACTGATATAAATATAACAGAAAACAAAAAATAAAACAAAATTAAAACAAAATAAAAAAATAAAAAGTAAAAGTAAATAAATTAAGAAAATAATAAATAAATAAAGTAATAAGATAAAATGAAAATAAAAACTGAAATCTAAAAATATACAACCTTCATTGCATAAAAGTCCTTGGTATCCATCTTTACAACCTCCTGTGCAATTTCCAGAAATAAAATGACATGTGTCTGTTTTACACTGACCACACGTAGAATTACAGTCTAATCCGTATTTTCCAGATCTGCATTCTGAAAACATACAAAGAGCTAACTTACACATCAGTTTCATAATTTGTTATTTGTATTAATATATTCACACATACATACACCTGTCAGTTATCTATATTTGATTCTTGCATTTTTCTATTATGTTTTCTATTTTCTTTTTCTTTCTTTAACAACACTACTACTACTACTACTACTACTGCTTCTACTACTTCTACTGATACTACTACTACTACTTCTACTACTACTACCACCACTACCACTACTACTACTTGTACTACTAATCCTAATACTCATATTATTATTATCATCACTATTATCATTATTATTATTTGCATTCACTTCAGTGCATGGATCCTTTCAGTTTTTCCTTTTTATTATTATCAGTATTATGAATATCGTAGCAATATCGGCATTTACTCTAACTGAATTTAGGATATGCAAAATGCAGAGTACGACTGACCTTGTTTGCACAAGATTCCGTCGTAACCTTCAATACAACCTTCAGTGCAATTTCCAGAAACTCTGTCACATGGCTTGCTTCTACAGTTCCCACATCTAGACTTACAGTTTTTATCATATGTTCCTGGACTGCATTCTGCAGTTTTTAAAATTAGAGCAAAATCAATAAACTAATGAACAATTGTTTAACGACAAAACAGTTGATTTTAATATTAAGAATACTTATGTTTCAGGCCTGCTTCTCAATACTTATGATCAGTAAGAATTTAAACTATTATTATATAATTAAATAATTTCTTCAAAGTTTCTACATTCTTAAATGTTGTATTGATAACTCTGTTTCTATGTATTTCAAAGTAAACACTGATCCTATACCTTTTCTACAGTCTGTTCCATTCCATCCTGCCGTACATC
>CM022670.1:21998920-22011554 GCA_012295275.1 Chrysomallon squamiferum
CTGTATAAACAGTAGTCTATGAAATACTTTTATCAAATAAAACACAGCTATAATAATAATAATAATAACAATAATAATAATAATGATAATAATGATAATAATAATAATATTAATATAGTAATAATGGTAGTAGAAGCAGAAGTACTAGTAGTAGTAATAGTAATAACAATAACAGTAGTAGTAGAGAGACGTAGTGATAAGAGTAGTAGTAGTAGTAGTAGGAGGTGGAGTAGTGATGGTGGTGGTGTAGGTAGTTTTGGTTTGTTGTAATATCAGTAGCAACAATAATAATATCGGAAGTATTCTTGCACGTGAAAACAAATATATTAGCACAAAATTACAAATAACGGCTATATTATCTTTTTTAGTCAAGACTAAAGTGTTTGAAAGTTTTGAAGTAATAAATTTAAAACTTTCAAACACTTTAGTCTTGACTAAAAAAGATAATATAGCCGTTATTTGTACAGTTTTTTTCTTCTGTGTGTGAGTTGCATCTATATTCTTAGTGTCAGTGTTTGAATGTGTGTGGGCGTGTGTGTATGTGTGTGTGTGTATGTGTGAGTGTGTTTGTGTGAGAGAGAGAAAGAGAGAGAGAGAGAGAGAGAGAGAGAGAGAGAGAGAGAGAGAGAGAGAGAGAGAGAGAGAGAGAGAGAGAGAGAGAGAGAGAGAGAGAGAGAGAGAGAGAGCAAAAACGGAAAATATAAATATGGTTTAACATTTTTTGTTTTTCTACAAAGTGTTCACTCGGGAAATATGGTAAAAACTGCCAACAAAGCAGTGCTGAAAGACGTTGCTATGATAGCCAGAGATGTATCTTCGAGAGTCGGAAATGTTTTGATGGGTGCGTTAATGGCTGGCAGCGTGTGGTCTGTAACAAAGGTAAACAAGAGCTCACATGCACACTGTTATAATGATAAATAATGTACATGACATTATATCCATGTACACATATGTGGGTGTGTGTACACAAACGTATGTATGTATATATATATATATATATATGTGTGTGTGTGTGGGTGTGGGTGTGGGTGTGTGTCATAATCACAAATCTTTCGTACCAATATAGATTATGTATGTCGGTTTTGGAAATAAAATAAATATATTTTAATATATTTACTTCAAGTTCTCACACAGGCAAGAAGAAAGACACTGAAAGATAGAAAAACAAACGACAGAAAAGAATTAAATGCATAGACATACTTATTAAACAGTAAATACGGATGTGTCAAATTCAAGGCTGAATGTGAAAGATTATGCATAATTAATCATTTAATTTTTATTACAGTTTTGTTCACAACATACACCTGTCACTTTTATTTATTTCCTTTTTTCGCTTTATTTTCTGATTTTCGATTTTGTCTTTATTAGAAATTCCATTAATAAAGTAAACTGATATGTTATCTCATTCTGCTTTTAAACATATAGTAAATTAAAAAATAGTTCTTAAGAATTTTTTTGTTTTTGAAAAAAGTTCACCCTTAAATTATTTAAAAAAATAATAATAATAATAATAAAATAAAATAATAAAAAAGGATATAAAAAAGAAGATTTATTTCAACGGGTTTTTTAAATAAAGTTGCAGGATCTATTGAATAAAGTGTTAACTTTATAATGACCTGAATCAAGATAGACATACTGAATAAAATATTCTTTTTGACCCGTTTCAACTGATATAAAACCAACGTGTTTGTAATTCCTTATCAGTAAGAGTTGTCGTTACTGAACAAGTGATTTTTCTGTACTTTTGCTGTCCTCCTGCAGACGATTGTATAGAGTTGTCGACCCTAAAGAGTTATCTTTAATGGATGCATGGGTCGCGCAATACCGCTTAACTCAAATGCTGACTAAACAGTAAATTCAAGGCTGAATGTGACAGATTATGCATAATTAACCATTTCCGAATTATTATTATTATTATTATTTGTAGCAGTAGTAAAAGTAGTAGTTGTAGTAGTAGTAGTTTAATTTGTATTACAATTTTGTTCACAACATACAGCTGTCACTTTTACTTATTTCCTTTACTCGCTTTATTTTCGGATTTTAGATTTTGTCTTTATTAGAAATTCCATTAACGAAGTAAAATGATATATTATATCATTCTGCTTTTAAACATGTAGTACATTAAAAAATCCTTCTCAGTTCGAGAATTCACCATTTCTGAAAATAAATTGGTAACGAGCGCAACTGGTGGCCATCAGTATTACTATCTAAAGATGAAATTATTATTAATAGTAGTATTCTGCATCCTCAGCATTATCATAAAATACTGTCGTTGTTGCATTGTAGTCGTGAAGTGTAGTAGTTATTGCAGTCGTGGTGGTAGTAGTATCAGTAGCAACAACAGAAATGGTATTAGCAGCAGCAGTTCTAGTAATAGTAGCAATAGTTGTAGTAGTAGTAATAACAGTAGTATAAGTAGTAGTAGTAGTAATAATAATACTAATAATAATAACAGTAATATTAGTAGTAGTAGCCGTAGTAGTAGTAGTAGTAGTAGTAGTAGTAGTAGTAGTAGTTGAAGTATTGCGGTCTACATCCTTGTTATTCTATTTTAATAATAATTTTTATTATCATTATTATTATTATTATTGTTAGTATTATTGTTATTACTACTACTGCTGCTGCTGCTGCTGCTACTACTACTACTACTACTATTAATATTGTCGTTTTTGTTGTTCTTCTTGTTTTTCTTGTCACTTAATTTGATCCTGGTGAACAGCCACTTTTATATTGTCTATGTTATCAGTGATACGGTAATAAGATATCAAAACACATTAGTAACCTGTATTTAAGAGAAAAAAAAAAAAAAAAAAAAAAGAGAAAAAATATCATGATTACTGTCATGTGACTATAATCTGTAACATAGCCAGATCACTTTAATACTGTGTCGATTTCTTACTGCCAGTGAGATATTTTGTAAGTGACTTCAATTCGTCTATGAATCGTAGTAAAATATATCTGTGCTATAGCCATACATATGAAAGTGTCAACAATATCACGATCCTGTGTCATTATGTTAGTGATAGATAGTATGTCTTTTCCAGTAGTTTATTACACAGTATTTTATTAGCAGTACAGTAGTTTTTATGTAATTCTGTAACTCCTTGATATTTCTTTATAATGTGTTATGTATCACAGTGACTAACAGATGTGTAGCTGAGTCACACAACTTCACACAGAATCAAACGCGACGTTCAGATCAGACGCTAATATAATATAATATAATACAATATAATATAATATAATATAGCATGATATAATACGACATAATATAATATAATATAATATAATATAATATAATATAATATTATATAATATAATACAATATAATATATCGAACTGATATTTATCCTCAAAAATTCAAGTATTGTTCTATGTTGTTCTACAGGATAGGAGAGTGTCACCAGCTGTGCACTATCACAAATACCTTGTTGTTCTTCTTTTTATCATAATATTCTACTGGAGTATAGTAGTTTCTGAGTTAGTTTACAGAAGTGGTATTTCTCAAAACTCTTCCTTTAAGACGTAGATGAATGACAAGGAGGATGAGGATCACATAAACAAACAGTAACAAGTAAGATAAAATTATATTTACTTAATCTTTAAACAGACAATGACAAAAATAAAAATAAATAAAGTCTGGATCTTAATAAACAAAATATATCTTTATTTCTGAAATATTTTTTATTTTAATAATATATTTCCATGATACACATTCTCTATCTGGAAGAAATTCAATAATGGTTTGCCATAAACTAATAAATCAGCACAATAAGTATATACAAAAATGATGTGAACAAGATAAACGTTATAGAAAAGAAACAGGATAATTTACACATATACATGAACGAACTTTTTCTCGTGCATCAGAGTTCTGTAAATAAGAGAAATAATGAGATAAATGGGTCAGTAAGGAAAATGTTATCAAATGTTTTCCAGATTATTTCCATAAACATTGTGTAAGATACTTTGAGCTGTCTAACATATATTTCGAATTACCTATTAACTATCATTAAATGAATGTGTTGAGTAATATTTAGTAAATTCAATTTGTTTTGAAAACAAAGAAAAACCCAAAATCAATACAAAAAAGAAAAATAGAAGAAAAAAAAGAAATTAAAGAAAGGAAAAGAGAAAATAAGAGAAAAAAAACAAAAAGAAAACAGCAGCATAATAAAAGCAAAAAGAAGAAGAAGCAAAATGGTTAAAAAACAACAACAACGAATCAAACAATCCAATCACAAAACTTTCGTTGTCTAGGACATCATTATTTTCGGAAATATTTTCATCATGTTAACAAAATTACGCCTGCTAGGTTTCTGTCTCTAAAAACAGGTTCAATGTATTTCTATGTTGTCTGGAAATGTACAGAAAATCGTGGAAGTGTTTATATCTTACTCATTTGCTCGTATGCAGATCCTTGATCAAAAGTTTCAACTTGCAAAGCGTCGTAATCATTTGTCTCTTGTTGGTTGTCGTCTGTGTTGTGTTGTGTGTTGTCACCATCAAGCTGTCCTGCACATTTTCTTTTACATCTGGAAGATTTCTGGTCTGACGCAGGGGCTGCATCGACATCGTCGTCAACAGCTTCGTATACTGGAGCGTTTGTCGTTGCTGTTGTGGATTGGATATTCTGACTTTTAAAAAAAGACACAGCTGCTTCCTTCGATTTCGTCGTTGTTCTTTTGCTCCTGAAATTATTTATATACATAAATCAACAAAATTTAATTAATCGTGTTTTAAGTCAGTTTATGATTTACTTTCCTAACACATATTATCAAATGTTTGGTCGATATATTACGTATCTTGAGACAGAGATATTTAATCATTAATAAATATCTGAATGTAATGTTTGTTTATTACAGTAAATACTGTATAACATATTAAATTATTTACTTACCTAATAACTAGAATAAGTGCAGCTGCACTTAAAATCAAGGCTAAAACTGTGAGACATGAGAAAAAGATAATAACACTATCTGTGATTATTTGTTGTAAAACTGAAAACAAAATTCAACAAAACAATTATTATAGTTTAATCAAATTTAAGTCACAAAAAAAACGCGAAAGATTACGTTTGTAAATGTATTTATTAAATAACAATACATTTTTTTATATATAAAATAAGAAGAAAACAAAATAATATTCTACTAAGCGACAACCATGACTGAGAGGAATATAATACATATTGTTACCTGTATTACAAGATATACCCTGCCACCCGGCCACGCACCCATCAACGCATAATCCTGCCATAAAATCACATTTCTGGTTACCATGGCAATGTCGGTCAGCGCAGATCTGGAGGCAGCCTTCACCATACATGCCAAGAGGGCACTCTGTGATTGAAACGTGTAAACCAGTATTAATTATCTTTTAAAAACACAAACGTACGTTCTTGTACGTGCCTAAATACCTTGTTAAAAACAAATATAATAAAAGACAGTATTACATAAACACACACTTACGAGCATATTCCGTACGTGCATACACAAATACAAATATACATGCAAAACAGTAGACACAAAATTATATCATTCATGGAACAGTTTGATTACTCATGGTCTCTCATTTTCATTCTTTTATTGTTATTTTATGTAAACAATTTATGAAGAATATGTGAACAATCTCTGTTCACAGCAAATGGACATCGGATTGAAAAGAAAATCTCGATGCCAGTTACGACAGATGTGATGCATATTTAGTTCTAGCCATTAAACCAAATCCAAGCTAAAACTCTAAAAAATCCAAGGTTGTACCACCGTTAGGGTAATTATTTGTTCCGTGATAAAAAGCCACGTATTAGGCATTTGAATTAGTGAGCTAAGTAAAAGCTGAAAACAATGTGTGCTAGAAGTAAACATTTCAACTATGATTTGTGTAACACGAAGCATTGCTCGCTTTAACTCACCGTATACTTCAACTTCTAGAAAAAGCAAGGTCGTACCAGTGAGGCTGCCATGGTCTGTTCCTTGATAAACAGTCACGTTTCTGGCATTAACATTACACGTGAAACTCACGACATCAGGAATATCAGTAACAGTACCACACAGATGTCCTGTGTTAGATGAATTCACTGCTGTGTTTGTGTAGATCTGTACTCCGAGTCTTCGCCACTCATCTAAACAGATCAGTAACTTTGAAATGAAATAACTGTTTAGAAAATGTATTTCTTATCCCAATTTAATATTAAAAAAATACTAATTATACTTGTCTATGGACTTCGCGAATCTATCTACTCTTAATGAGATGACAGTTGTTGATACCTTGTCAGCTGGTGTGATAACAATTTTGCGGTTTTTCTGTAGATTGTTTATATTAGGCGGTTCCATAACCAACATATTTTTGTTTAATCGAATAAAGCATGAAATTTCGAATATTTCCATTCATATTTTTGGTGACGTTTTGGCTGCGTTTAAGAAATAACTATCGTTTCCAGCTATATTTACAATATGTGTACCTAATCCTATAATATTATTATAATGAATTTCTTCTTTACCTGAAGTTAGTACACCTTTATTGATAGATTATTTTGATCATTGATTACCTGAAACTCGTTATTAAGGATTGCCTCTGTATTGTTTAGGTCTCTCAAAGTTCTAGTGGCCAAATAAATTTGCTTTAAATATGATTTTTTTTTCTTGACTTGCCAAAAGTTTAAAAACACACACATATATATATGTATATATATTTGTAGACACAACAGTTTCCTTTTGCTATGATTTTCCATATAGAACTACCTTATTTCATAACTCACTTATTTTCTATAGGTTAATTTTCTTTTTATTATTTATGACCATTGATCTAAAAGTATTAAAGTTAAGACTCAGATAGAATTATATTTGTAGTTGAGGACGTTTACTTAAGTTAAGCAGTGATAGATTTGAGAATCTTTAAAACAAAAGGGTGTCATCATTAAATAGTACGTTTAGACGGTGTATCTGTCTGTGGTGATAATGGACTCTATTTTTGTCAGTTTGCCTGGCTGTACCGTATTATCTTTAACTTGATCAAAGTCTGGCTGTTTTCTTCTTCATTATTATTTTAAATTTAAGATTTTTAGATACTTTAATTAGTAAATTTATTGTCCGATTGCCCAAATTTTTGTTCATTTGTGCTGAACATTAGGTTAATTGTTTTTAGTGCTGGCTTTATGAACGAGTTTAATTCTTGCCTTACTTTAGACGGCTCTAGATAGAGCAGAATGTGCATGATTCTCCTCAAGGAGTTTAATATTAAGTAAGATGAATGCATATTATGAAAGTATTTATGTATACATATATGATGTATGATTGTATCTAGGTTTTATGTATGTAGGTATGTATTCATATCTATTCATATTACATATATCTGTTTTTATGCTGTATAATTATATGATTTATGTTATTAAAAAAGTAAAAAATAAAAAGATACAGAAGAAAAAAGAGATAAAGGCAACGAAACATATTTACGTACCTTCCTCTCTGAAATGCATTTTCACTTGTTGAACAAAGTACAGTTCTCCTAGATCCACTTCCCACCACGTGTAAGGCTGATATATCCCTGTGTGTATAAAATTGTTTCCATTCTGTTCAGTTTCTCCGTCCACAGCTAGTGATGCACTGCGTTGTGACATGTACTCGTCTGAGTAGTAAGAACTCTGGTAGGCTGGCTTATGTAGAGCTGCATTTTCTGTAGTAAACGACAAACAAACAAGTAAACATATAATCAGTAATATCAGCTTGTATAAAAATAAATGAATTCTACATATTCATATACTTATTAGATTTCATACACGTTACTCATTTTCCTTTCATACTTTCTATGTACTACCAGTCATTAAAAGATAACACAAATAGAAGAAAACAGTACAAATAGGCATTAAACTAAGAGTTTACTTTATTGTTTTTTCTCAGAAATACAAGATGCGCCGCGCTACTTTTATTTATTTCGCCACAACCTGCAGTGACTTCGCTTCTCTCCTTCACTTATTATATTTGATACACTGAGTATAATTTTCTGTAATATAATTACTGCAGGTGTAGAACTACCATTGTATTTTAGGTATAAATAGTCAGATATATCAATTCGAAAAACACATACCTTTTATGTTCTGTTTTATCCATAACATGCCATAATTTAACATTGAATTCTAAACTAAAATGCGAGATTTTATACTTAATTTACGTAATTCTCTGGATTTTAAGTTCAGATGTATCATTTTACAGATTAGTCATCTGAAGCATATTTTATATCAAAATGTTTGTATTTAATACACAGTGATCTCGGAAATTTGTTTTTTGAAACCTACTGTAGACCAATCGTTATTTACCACACACATTTAATAAGTCTAGACATACACTAATATAATTATAGTGTTATATGTGTGTCTTTGTACGTGCGTCTCTACACTTTTGTACACACTGATACAAAATATTTCAGAATGGGTCTCTGCAAACTGCTATGATAATTTATCTCTTTTCGAAAATAAAATAAAATAAATAACAACAACGGGGAAAAAAATCACGGATTCAATTCATTATTGTACTAACACTTATGTTGTCCACGTAAATTGTAAGATGTTTTGGAAACAAAGAAATACTTCAAAAGTTAACATATTTTTTCCGTTCGTGCATTATATAACAACGTTAAAAACTGTACACATCATCTTTCAAATGACAAAGAAACAAAAACAAAAACAAAACGAAACGAAACAAACAGTTGATAAATTATTACGACTGTAATTCTAACAGAAAACCAAATATATAAATAATTTCTAAAACGCCACTGACTATTACATCTGAAATAGATCAGGATTATCTAGAACGTAAAAGAAGCATGTAAAATACATGAACAACTCTGCAACAAGAACATCACTAATAGGTATTATCATAAAACAAATAAAACAAATTAAAACAAAAAAACTTGTTCATGAAACAGATGGCAAAGAATGTAGTTAGAGAGTGGCTATTCTGGTAATAGATTTTAAACAATGCTCAAAATTATAAATAATATCATAAAATTAATTTAAAATAGTAACACAAGGAAGCAGGGAAATATCACGTGTTATCAAACGATTTGCTATAATCTATATATGTGTTTATACATCAGCACTAGATGTGGAGATTAATTGATAATCATAGATGAAAAGCTTATTTATAAATAATTATAAACCTCAGTGTTTCCTGCTAACATCTAAACGTAATTTTGTCTCGTACAGTTAATCAGAATTAACTTACCAAACTCTGCGAATATCTTAACATGAGATATAAAAATGAAACACACAGTAACAGTGAAAAATGTGCACATTGCAGCCATGCTGTGTTAGTCCTGCCAACTAGGAAGTATTTTATTTCTAGACTCTGTCTTTCCTATTGTCTCCTTCCGTTTGTTTTCACATGGTGAATTGATGACGATGCAGATGATTATGTAAAAGACGCAAAACGCGTGTACATACTATTTTATATTTTTTTTAAATATACAAATGAGGAAGTCATCAGAAACGATAAAACATTTTTTTAATAAGAACGAAAAGGAAAACAACAACGACAAGTGAAAACCTACCTCATCATCCACAACAAAAATAGCAGTCACAATAATGATTTTAAAAAAAAAATTGAATAGACGTATGTGCATGCATATATGTAGAGTTTTACATACTTAAAACATAGATTAATAAACACACAAAGATCTATAGTTATATGATTACATAGTGATACATAGAAACACACACACATATATACATATACCCACACATATATTTACACACAAGAACAACAATAACAACTCTTCAAGGAACAGATAAAACTTATACAAGACATAATGTTTAATGTGGCAAAACCTGTTTTCTATAAATACACTTGTAAACGTTCACAGCTATTGTCAGTTGAATAAAACGTGAGTGGATTCAGGAAAAAGGTTCTCATATAAACTTGAGTGACACAGATCATTGTGTATGACGCTTAGAGTAGCTTGTTGTTTTGTGTGTTTGTTGTTTGCCTTTGTTTTGTTTTTGTTGTTTTTCTTCTTCTTTTTCGTGTATTTTATTTAGTTCAGATTTGAAACTAATGTAAAATAAATTGACACAGATAAACAGAAAGATAGATATATAGATAGATGGATGGATGGATGGTATGATAAAGAGATTACCAGATAGACAGAAGAGTCACAGACAAAGAGGAATATATCAGTAAAGACAGAGAAATAAAGACTGTTAGGTTTAGTGCTATGAACAGAGAGAATGAATATAATAATACAATACATATTCAGAACAGCTGTGTGTATAGATCGTAGAATAAAAAATAGATAAAACTGACTTCGACTGGTGTGCACACAACATGTGCGTGTTTGCATGCAAAAATACAATTTCAAAATAAAAATCTGTGGAACTAATTTATGAATTGTAAAATAGACCGTTCATTTTCCAGTGTACACAAGACCGAAGTATAATTTATAACCATTGAAAACAACTACAATGATTTATTCTCATTCAAAGAAAAAAAAAAATAATAATAATAATAAAAAACAAATAACAACATCCTTTTAACTATACTTATTTATTAAGTAATCTGAAACAAAATGAGTCCACAAAAGTATTCTTGGAAGAAACATTAGATATAAACACATCGTCCATTACTTCCTATTTTTAAACACTTTAATAAACGTTTTCTAGCTAAGCACTCTCTATCATAATATAGCTTGAATGAAAAATATTTAAGAAATATATTTTAAAAAATGGAACAGAATATATAATTACAATGAAGAATAAACATTCTGTCACACTTCAGTGAAGAATGAGCTCTGTATCAAACGTCAGTTTTGTAGTATGTCGAATAATTAAATGTGCAGAATTTATCTATACTATTTTACAGAAATTATGTCAAATAAAAAAAACAGGAAAATTATTTAAAATATTACATTCATTTCAGATTGATAAAGATTATGTAAAACTGTCAGTTAACATGTAGACAGTTTGGTTTAAATTCACCTTGTGTAAAACAAATGTGACTGCTGTCTATAAAAGTCTTCAACAAAAAGCTTCGCCAATTAAAAACCAAAATGAAAACAAAATTTAACTGATAATCAAAAGCTAAACATAGTGAGTTAATTATATTAACTCTTTCAGAAGGATATGTACACATGCACACACAGACAATCTTCAGTTGTGAGATGTAGGACAGTTTGCATACACTGAGGAAGATTCAAGATGGAGGAAAGCCAAGTTGCAGAAGAATACAAAGTCATCCTGAAATACACAGCGATATTTTTGTAAAAAACATTTATCTCTATCTGTCTGTCTGATGTATAATTCTTACATTGATAAACCGAATATTCTGATCCGAAAATCAATAAAACATAAATTCTTATATTCTACGAAAAAGTTTTTATTTATATATTTATTTATTTATTTACTATTCTTATTTTTATCATTACTGATATTAGTTGTTATTGTACTAGCATTACATAAATCAAAATATTACAAATAACAAGTAACAATCTTTTGTTACCTGGATAGAAAGATGATCAGCACTTAATAAATATCATTTATAAGATAATTAAGGTTACATTTTAATAAGACACTACGGATTTTTACCTTGGTGAATGTAACATTAGGAAGTATTGTTTGCAATCTTCTGATGTTGTTGAAGATCTCAACTTCTGTGTCGAGTTTAGTACCAAACAGAATGTTGTTTGCTATGCACAGCGTTGTGACATTCTTAGCTTCACATTCTCTGAAACAAATAAGCAAAATAAATAAATAAATACAAATAATCACATGGACACAGATAAAGGCATCAGCATTTTTCTTAAAATATATTAAACAATGAAACAGTACAGAAACTAACACTTACCTGTATACAAAAGTGACAGGATGAAACTTCTCTTTTTGTTGTTGTAATATTTCACTGATTGTTCTCAGACAGGTTATCAGTGTTACAGAGTCAGTGGTTGGCAACCATCTGTGAATACAGTAATGTTGTATCTCTCGTTTTTCAGTATCACCCTGAAAGTATTAAAGTATATAGTATATCTGATGAAGATAATAATCACTACACATTTTTTTATTTCTCTATGATGCAGGTTATAAACAAAATTTACGTATTTCTGATGTACATAATAAACAATATATCTATGTGTGATTCATATAGGTAATAGACAATATTTATGTGTTTCTAATATAAATAGTAAACCATATTTACGTGTGTCTCAACTTCCAGTGTGTTTTCCATTATCTCGTGTGTCACTGAAGTCTGGTGAAGATTTCTCACTGTGACCTTTCCATATTTTACTGATTCGTTCTTCAGAGGAATCAAGTTTACGCCAGCCTGAAGATGAAAATGTTCGATATTACATACAAATGATAATAATATAAATAAAACTGAATAATGTTTAATAAAAAGTCCAATATTTTATTGAGAAACAGAATGATGATCACATTTGATGTATACTATTACTAATAAATAATAAAGCTTCAAAATATTTTAACAAAATTGTTATTTGTTTAGCAGAGAGAAATAAACAATAAAAATAATAAAAATGTAGCAGACAGTAAATTTAAGAAATGTACAGAATTACATATAATAACAAACTCACGATTCTCCTAACTCATCTAGTTTAATATACGTTATCAAATGTTATATACTGATCCTGAAGA